>JACEIK010002752.1:28754-39529 GCA_018107945.1 Datura stramonium | reverse complement strand
TTCGGCACAGGCTGGTACCAACCAGCAATGATAATGCTCTTTCACCCTAACAATATCACATAGGATCAAAAAATTGAAAAGGAATATATACTTTAGAATAATATTTATTTCATATAATTAATTGGCTTTTTTCATTAACTTAAATTCATTTGTTTACATAGTGCAACGACACGACCGATTGTTATAGCACCTTGAAGACAAACGCGAGGAAGTGTTAAAAATTTTTGCGAGTATGGGATATGTCCTCGGGTCAAAGGATTATTTGAATAATGAATTTAGAATGTCCTAAGTTAAACTAAGGTGGGCCTAGGTGTAGGGTGGCCGTGGCGGGCGGATAATAACGGGATTGCTGCAGCAGAAGACCCCTTGCTGCAGCGGGCGACGCGAATTAGAACTTCATAATTCTGTCCAGATTTGAATTTAAATCCTATCTTCATAAGGTTTGGTGCATAAAAACGCCCAAAAACAAAAGTTGGAATTTCTAACAAGGAAAAAGGGTATGGTGGCTAGAAAGGGCAAGGATTCCATCATCTTCCGCGATAATTCTCTGTAGGAACCTAGGATTCAAGGCAAGAATGTAGCCCCTTGATTTTCTTGACTGCACTTTGGCGCCTAGGTAGGCTATGACTTACCTTGTGTTAGACTATGATTAGCAAGTTGTATACGTGTGTATTATTGATGTACAATTGATGATAATAGAGAGATCATAATCATGATGTCGTGAATAAAGATTTGTATTGTCGTAACTGCTTAAATTAGAGAATTAATCCTAAGTACGAAAGTAGGTGAATGAGTGAGACCTAGCGGATAACTAATTATGGGGATGAACTCTTAATGTAATGTTCTTAATTTAATATTCTTGATGTGATGTTATTGATAAAACACCCTTGAGGTGATATTTTGGATAGCATGGTTTGACGACTTAGGCATGTAGTTGCTCTTGGTTGAATAACTTGATGGTGAAATCTTGATGATATAATCTGGGGAGAGAAATCGTAATGGTGCTAATAATGAAAAGGGGTGAGGTGATCAGACCTAGCGTAGCTATAGAATTTTAATGTTACAATTTAATAGTTGGGAACTAAAACATTAGACTGATAGTATGAGGTAGATAACCTAAAATGAATACTAGGTAAGGAACGAATGTGTAATTTTAGAGAACCGTAGTAATAGGGTCGAGTAATTAAATCTCAATTGTATTAAAGTTATTATAGGGTGTAACGAACATCCTTGCGAATGGATAGGCGAAAGGGACGATTATAGGCTTGAGTAAGTGGTCTTGAAATAGGGTCTGATTTGAAAAAATCGTATGTGAGAGGCTAGGAAAGGTTGAACTGACGAATTGTGAATGTTACCTTGTGTGTTTTATTCTGTGACAAATGACGCAGGACTTTTCTATTTGATAAATAGCTAAAAGGTAGCAGGTCACGATTATGAGGTGTTAGCCCCTATATAATGAAGTATATTTGCTTAGTGGGCAATGTGGTCAATTGGTCTTGTGACAATGATTTTGTTGAATATTTCTATAAATTGTTTAGGTTGTTTGAATTCATGCTAAATTGATTAAACCGTGTTTGATAGTTATGAAATTGTGAGTGAAGTTGTGGTAATTGAAGTGTACTAATAATCTGTCCTATACGGTGACTGACTGAGATCATGATGATATGCGTTGAAAATTAGGTAATATAACCTTGCCCAAAGATGAGAGGATCATGTTCGAGTTGAGCATCCGGATGAGTGAAAGTGTGACTGATTGAGGTACATATTGATAATTGGAGATGACTGGCTCATGCTCGAGGAGAGTATCCGGACAAGCGGATTATATCATGAGTGGCATGTGTCCGAGATGAGAATATGGATGAGTAGATGAGTGAGAGTGGGTACCATACCGGTACAGTACATGAATTTCTAGAGTAACCTGTAGGTCATGACCGGAACGACAAACATAAATCCCTTTGGCATGTATGTACAGTAAAGATATATGTGAGTGGTTATGGTGATATGACAGAGGCGTGTGCCCGGCACATTACCGATGGTATGATAGTGATCGAGATCAGTATAGATATATTGCAATATACATACGGCTATGTTGCAGAGATCAGTGATAGGTATGACACCGATATATGTACAGACATCCGATAAGATAAAATTAATAATGACCAGTTTATTTACCATGTGTTTAGCGTACATATGATCTGCTGCATAATTATATCTTATTTATATTATGAGCCCTTGTGTTCTGATAAATTATTGTGAATGAGTTGACATTGTATTTCAAAATTGTCTGATAAATGAGGTTTATGTGGTGCTGCTAGGTTGATCCTAACTGTGGAATATTTCGTGAAAAAGGGAATAAAGATAGTTGTGATAAGATGATCAAGGGTGAAGTGTATATTTAACTGATTGTGGATTTGCTATAGTTCTGTGTGGTGTTAGCCTTTGTGTAATTGATGAGGTGTGAAAAGAAGTACGGTTTCCAACAAAGTCGAGATACTGCCTAGAGTAGTACCGCTACAGCGGTAGAACTCCTGCTGTGGCGAGAACGTGGCAGCAGTCAAGTTATCGCTGCAGTGAGGCCTAAACAGTATGCATGCTAGCCTTGTTGCTAAGTTAGAAAAATAAATATGAATTATTGTTAAATAACTGGGATAAATGAAGAGTAAGTGTAATGACCTGTCCATCATTACAGAGGAAAATATGTCCGAAACACCCTCTTTTTTCCTAGGTTGTTGAGTGAGTGTTGGTTAAAACTTGAGATTGAGGAATGATCTATGTGCAAGGAATAAGAGCTACTGGTTACTGGTGGACTGCTGCAACGTGAGAAAAACTATTGCAGCAAGACTGTTACCACGGTCGGAGGCCTATCAGAATGGACAAGGAGAGTAATCGTTGGATCCACTGTGGTGTTGTCCTGACCGCCATAGTGAGTCCGCTGCAGCAAAAATGTACCGCTGCAGCAAAAATGTACCACTGTAGCGAACGACGAGAGGAAGTAAGTGGGTTTTCAGTGGATTTAAGGGATTTTACACTATTATTCTAAGGCACGAACTTTTAGAAGTTAAAGGAGATTTTTTCAAGGGCAGAGCAATTCTCCTTTCCAAGGTAAGAATTTTGGCTTATTTCTTCTACTTTTGATTCCCTAACACCATTGAATTGGGGGGGGGAGGATCTTTAATGGTAGAATTCTTAATTGAAGAACCCTAGAATGGTGAAACTAGGGCTGATTAATGGAGAACTAGTGGGTGTTTGTCCCTAGACATAGAAAGGAGTAATGAATACTTCTTAAGGAATTGTGAATGCATGTGCATAAGGATAGGGTAATTGAGAACCGTAGTTTGAGGTCTTAGCCCTCATAACTCTTAATGAGGGGTTAAGGAGTGGAAACTCCATGACTTGGGGTAGGGATAATTGTTATATGAGTAGAATATGATAAATTCCTTGGTGGATTGCGATTGAGAATGTGTTACCGGGTAGAATTGGAGAGCTTAAATTTCCAAGACCCTTATTTGAAGAGTAAATAATAGATTGCTCTGTAATTTTTGTTGTAGATTTCAAATGTTCTGAGGAGTGGAGAAAAGGCAAGACTCCAGCAGAGTAGTTGGCATTCGAATTCTCCAATCGATGTAGGTTACAATTTAAAAGGAGTTAGACTTTATATAATGACGTGTATGTCTGTGGAATGATAATGTGTTGGATTGGTCCTTGGACACTAGTTGTTAATATTTCACATGTTAAATTCAATTGATGAAGTGAATATGATATGATGTTGTTACTTATGTGGTGTGAAATTGGGTGTTTTGAGATGTTATATGTGTTCTTTCATATTGTCATAAAAGTGAGCGATGAATTATAAAGACAATCAAGTTGAGGGAGGTAAGATAAGGCCTCCTAAAAGTCATGTCAATTGACTTAGTGAAAACATACCGAATTATGAGAATGAAAGTGGACAACATATTTTTTTCTAAGATGAGTGGCTCATGCCCGAGGGGAGCATCCGGGTGAGTAGTTATGATAGAGTGGCTTGTTTTTTGAGGGGAGCATTCGGACGAGCAGACGAGTAAGAGCGAGTACCACGTCAGTATAGTACATAGATTTCTAGAGTCCCTTGCAGGTCATGACTGGAAGGGTATAAATAAGACCCTTTGGCATGTGTATATAGTGATGTTCAGTTTTAAGTGTTTATGGTGATGTGATGGAGGCATGTGTCCGGCACATCACAAATGTTATGATTCCATAATATAACTTTAAGAATAACGAATGGTTCAGAATTATGAGAAACCCCGATGGAACTGAAAATCCTTGATTGTGTAGTTCTTGTGTATTAGCAATGTTGATGTGCTTGTATAACTTGTCATTGTTGTAAAGTCATACTAGAGACCGTGAAGAATTGGGGATTGGTGGTGAGGGAGACATTGCATAATTTATGTGGTTAGTGGTATATTAATTGTTGGAATTTATGGCTATATATAACTTGTATGGATGTAATGAATTGAATGTTGAGAAGGGTTAAAAGAGAACTGTAGTTGTTCAGTTGAGTCGAGTTACTGCCAAGGCAGTGTACTGCAGCTGTACTCTTACTGCCGTGGTGAGACTATTGCAGTAGTCAAGAAGCACTGCAGCGAGGCCCAATCTAGTGGAAAGGATATCTGAACACCTTACACTAATTGATTTTAGAAAGATTACTAGTTAATGAAATTGTGTTTTGGTATTTGTATGTTTTTATTTTACTGTATATACATTATTATTTAAGGTCAATCGATGATACCTACTAGTACTTATGTCGTACTGATGCTACTCCTGCACTTCTTTTTTGAGTGTAGACCTCGATCCAGGGAGTTCATCTTGACCCCATCTATAGAGCAGCAACAAGATATTAGAAGGTGAGCAAATCGGGATGTGCTGCTACGATTCCACCGCAGAAGATGTCTTTTGTTTAGACATTGGCGTATTGATTTTCTTAATTTACTCCTCTTTAGACTATGTTAGGTAGATGTCCTCATGTATAATGACTTTTAGGTTCTGGGGATGTAATAGACAAATTTGGCATTTATTTTTCTTTCATTTATTTAAGGCTTCTGTTATTTATTATTTTAATGTGAATTATCCGTATTGCTATGGAGATTGGGTAATTAGTTGGGGATTCATTGGTTCGCCCACCGAAGAGGATAGTGTGGGTGCCAATCATGACCACTTGGATCATGACAAAGTTAGTATCAGAGTTGTAGGTTCGTTGATATCATTGTATGAGAACGAGTTTAGTAGAGTCTCATGGATTGGAGCGGGACGTCCGTTACTTATCTTCGAGAGGCTACAGGACTTTAGAAAAAATCCCTTTTTTCTCTCCTTTTTATCCTATTACTTGATTCTAATTGGTATCTGGTGATCCAAATTGGTATTGGACAGTTACTTTCCTTCTTTCTCTCTCAGATGGCGAGGATACGTACAGGAAGAGTCAAAGAAGAAGCACCCGAGCCAGCAGTAGCAGCCGCAATTCGCGGCAGAGGATGAGGCCGAGATCACGGGCGAAGGTCTGCTGCTACTAGAGAAATGGCCCGTGCTCGGGAAATTTTAGAATCTCCAGTGCCTCTAGCAGATCAAAAAAGAGTGGCAGTGGAGGTGGAGTTATCGACGCAGGGAGAGGCTGCGGCTGCTCCGACATCCTTCGAGGTCCTGACTCAGGTCCTAAATCTTCTGAGCAGTCTCATGGGTATTGGAGTAGCATCAAAAACTCCAGCAGCGCAACAAAATGGGATATAACATGTAACTATCGTGGCTCCCCATACATATGATATTTCTAAGGCAGTGATGTTTTCGAGGCCGGTGGTTGGACCGCTGATGAGGGAACTTGCATGACTTATTTTGGAGGTTCATGAAGACGAAGTCTTCCACATTTTACGGCACTGAGGCAGAGAATGCTTATGAGTTCATCATCAACTGCCATGAGAGGCTCCATAAAATAGGGGCAGTAGAGAAGTATGGAGTGGAATTTGTAACCTTTCAGCTGATAGGAAATGCCAAGCTCTAGTCGAAAGAATTTGTAGAGTGTAGATGGGCAGGGTCACTGCCCCTGACTTGGACTCAGTTCTACTCTACTTTCTTGGAGAAATATATGCCTCGTACCCTGCGAGACAGGAGGCGAGATGAGTTCACCACCATCAAGCAGGGGACTTCTTCAGTTGCAGCCTATAAGGATTAGTTTCACTCACTGTCCAAGTACGCTATGCCTTTATTACCTATGGAGGAGGAGAGGATCAGACAGTTTATTAAGGGCCTAAAGGTGAGCCTTCAACTGTCAGCCCTATAGGTGGTTTCAATAGGTAAGACCTTTCAGAAAGTGGTAGAATTCTTGAAGAATGTGGAGGGGGTGAAACAGAATAGTTATGCAAGGAATGCCGAGAAGAAGGCTTAGAAGGTAGGTACCTTCCGTGGTTCTTTTTCTAGGACTTCAATCCCGCAATGGTACTCTAGACGCCTATTCAGTTGGCTTTGCAAGTTTCAGCCAGGAGTCTGCCAGGGACCATTCAGCGGCCTTCAGGTACAGTTGGGAGTACATAGTTCACTTAGATTTTGAGGCTCACCCTATTTCCTCCGTTTCGATTCAGAAGACAGTAATTGATAAGGTGTGCCTGTGTATAGGGAGTATGACAGCATTCGCAAATGATGTCTCAGGTTCGGTCTGGATGGGCAAATTGTTTTGCACCCAACTCCTTGAGCTCCGGCTACAACCAAAAAAGGAGGTAGTGCATTCAGCAAGGATCACCCACAACTTGGATGGGCATTCAGCCAGCAGTTAGAGGGGGCAACCAGCCTGGTAAAGGAGGTGTCCAAACAGGAAAAAGTGGTACTCAGTCTGGCAAAGGGGTTACACAGCCTAACAGGGGTGAGTCTCAAGAAGGTAATCAGGCTCAATTCTATGCATTTCCTGGTCGACCTGAGGTAGAGGCTTCAAATGCAATTATCACAGGTATGATTGTATGTGACAAAGTGGTTGCGACTTTATTTGATCCTGGCTCCACTTTTTCCTATGTGTCTACCTATTTTTCTTTGGGGTTGGACCTTGCTTATGGTATTATTAATATTTCGATTCATATGTATACTCCTATTGGGGATTCTGTGGTTGTGGATAGGGTTTTCCGTGCTTATTTGGTGGACTTTATGGATTGTGATACGGGGGTATACTTGGTGATCTAAGACATGGTAGACTTTGATGTTATCTTGGAAATGAAATGATTGTCTCCGTACCATGCCATTATGGATTTCCATGCTAATATAGTCACCATAGTGATGCTAGGGTCGTCTAGGTTGGAATGGAAGGGGAACGGTAGCCCTGCTCCTAAAAAACTTATCTCCTATATCCTTGCTCGAAAATTGATAGGGTAAGGGTGTTCAACATATCTAACCCACATTTGGGATGCCAGTTCATAGGGTCCCTTCATAGAGTCGATCCCCATAGCTCGTGAGCTTCTAGAGGTATTTCCCATGGATTTGCCTGGCATGTCGCCAGACCGTGATATTGACTTCTGCATAGATTTAGAGCTAGAGACCCGACCCATTTCCATACCGCTGTACTGGATGGCACCACCCGAGCTGAGGAAACTTAGGGAGCAGTTGCAAGAGTTACTTAGTAAGGGATTTATCAGGCCGAGTGCCTCTCCTTGGGATGCCTTGGCGTTGTTTGTGAAAAAATAGGATGGTAGCATGTGCATATGTATTGATTACTGTCAGTTGAATAAGATAACTATTGGGAATAAATATCCTCTTCCCCGAATAGATACATGTTTGATCAACTATAGGGGCAACAATGTTCTCAAAGATTGACTTGAGATTGGGCTCATCAGTTGAAAATTCATGCTGAGGATATTCTGAAGACAACTTTTCGGACTAGATATGGGAATTATGAGTTCCTAGTCATGTCTTTTGGACTCACTAATGCTTTAGTGGTGTTCATAAGCCTGATGAACGGTATTTTCAAATCCTATATGGATTTATTTGTAATCGTGTTTATTGACGATATTTTGGTGAACTCCAAAACCAAGTAGGAACATGAAAACCGCCTAAGGATTGTATTCAGACAGTTGAAGGTGCATGAGAAGAACTACTCCATGCATGACCTAGAATTGGCAACAATGGTATTTGCCTTGAAAATCTTAAGGCATTACTTGTATGGGGCCCATTGTGAGGTTTTCACAAACCATCGCTGTTTGCAGTATGTGTTCTCCCAGAAAGATCTCAATATGATACAAAGGAGATGGATGGAACTGCTTAAGGACTTTGACGTCACAATTCTATATCATCTAGATAAGGCAAATGTGGTGGCAGATGTTTTGATCCGGAAAGCAGTGAGCATGGGTAGTTTGGCTTGTTTGGAAGCTACTCGGTGCCCAATGGTCAAAGAAGTCCAGAAACTAGCAAACATCCTGGTGAGACTCACATTGGCAGAGAAAGAGGGGATACTATCCAGTGTAGAGGCTAGGTCTTTGATGCTAGAGGAAGTGAAATCCAGGTAGTTTGAGGATGCAAGGCTGAGTAAAATTTGTGATCAAGTCTTATGAGGGGAAACAAAAAAGGCGACATTAGATGACGAAGGGACCTTGAGGATAAGGGGGAATGTATGTGTACCCTAGGTTAGGGAGATGACCAAAACTATTCTGTCAGAAGCCCACAACTCGAGATACTCTATCCTGGGGTTAGTAAAATGTATCATGACCTGAAACGACACTATTGGTGGGGAAGAATGAAGAGGGACATTGTTGAGCATTTCACCCAGTGCCTAAACTGTTAGCAGGTGAAATATGAGCATCATAAGCCTAGGGGAATACTCCAGAGAATACCTATCCCAGAGTAGAAGTGGGAGCGGATAGCGATAGATTTCGTGGTTGGCCTTCCAAAGACGTTGGAAAAGTTTGACACCATTTGGGTTATTGTTGACAGATTGACTAAGTCTACCTATTTCTTTCCCGTGCAGGTGACTTAAAATGCGTAAATACTAGCCAAACTATATGTGGAAAAGGTCATTCAGTTGCATGGGGTGCTAGTCTCGATCGTCTCATATAGGGGTATGAAGTTTACGTCCCACTTTTAGAGGACCTTGTAGGATGAACTAGCTACCAGGTTGGATTTGAGCATGGTATTTCACCCGCAAACAGATGAACAGTCGGAGAGGACAATTCAAGTGTTGAAGGCCATGCTTCGGGCCTGTGTGATCGACTTTGGTGGCCATTGGGATAAGTTTCTACCTTTTGAAGGATTTTTATATAATAATAGCTATCACTCAAGAATTGGCATGGTGCCATTCAAAGATCTATATTGAAGAAAATACAGATCCCCAATCGATAAGTTTGACGCGTTCGAGGTAAGACCTTCGGGTACTGACTTGCTTAAACAGTCCCTAGAGAAGGTTAGGGTGATTCAGGAATTACTGATGGCTGCTCAAAGTAGGCAGAAGTAGTATGCAGACAAAAAGATGAGGGATATGGAGTTCATGGTGGGAGAGAAAGTGTTGCTTAAGGTTTCCTCCGTGAAGGGAGTGATGATATTTGGAAAGCAGGGTAAGCTTAGCCCAAGGAACATTGGGCTGTTCAAGGTTCTTCAGTGTATGGGAGAGGTAGCTTATGAACTGGCTCTATCTCCAGGGTTTTCAGGAGTACATCCGACATTTCATGTCTCCATGTTGAAGAAATACTATAGGGATGGGTCTACATAATCTGATGGGATTCAACGCTACTTGATGAAAACCTGTCTTATGAGGAGGAGCGCTATATTAGATAGGGAGGTCAGTAAGTTAAGATCGAAAGAGGTCGCAATGGTAAAGGTCTAGTGGAAGAATCATCCTATAGAGAAAGCCACTTGGGAGACCGAGGCCGACATGCGGGACATATACCTCTAGCTATTTATAGAATCTGGTATGTCTCTTTTCTTGCTTTCGTAGGCTATTCGGGGATGAAACGGTATTTTAATTAGTATCTGATGTAACAACCCATCCGTTGTTATGGGGGTAAACAAGTCTGGAATGCCCTCTTTTTGCCTAGGTTGTTGGTGGAAAGGTATTGGGTGAGTGTTAGTTATAACTTGAGATAGACGAATAGTTTGTATGCAAGGAATGGGAGCTACTAGTTACTGGGGGATCGCTGCGACGTGAGTAAAAACGCTGCAGTGAGAGTGTTACCACGGTCGGAGGCCCTCTGAAATGGAAAAGGAAAGTAACCATTAGATCTGTTGTAGAGGTGTCCTGACTGCTATAGTGGGTCCGCTGCAGCGAACTACGGGAGGCAGTAAGTGGATTTTTAAGTGAAATTTTAGGGGTTTTACCCCATTATTCTAAAGCATGAACTTTTAGAAGCTAAGGATGATTTTTTGAAGGGCAGAGCAATTCTCCTTTTTAAGGTAAGAATTTTGGCTTATTCCTTCTACTTTTGATTCCCTAACACCATTAAATCAAGGAGGGACCTCTAATGCTGGAATTCTTAATTGAAGAATCCTAAAATGGTGAAACTAGAGCTGATTAATTGAGAACTAATGGGTGTTGGTCCCTAGGTCTAGAAGGGAGTAATGAACACTTCTTAGGAAATTGTGAATGCATGTTCATAAGGGTGGTAACTGAGACTCGTAGTTTGATAAAGTAAGACCAGCAGCCCTAGTAATTCTTAATGAGGGGTTAAGGAATGGGAACTCTATGACTCAGGATAGAAATCATTATTGTTAACACCCAATTTTGACCTCCATATGCCCCATCTAAGCTTCTTATATATATATATATATATGGGTATATAAAAAAT
>JACEIK010002752.1:17093-28372 GCA_018107945.1 Datura stramonium | reverse complement strand
TTTTATTAATTATATAGCAGCTAATTTTAAATTTCTTCCAATTTATTTAAAAATTGGCCACTTTCTATCAAATGTGTACCAATTGTAGCCTATTTTAATCAATTTTGACTATTATTTAAATTTAATTTCAGCCATAAATTAAATTAATCCATTTGTCCAAATTCGTGTGACCCATTTTGACCTAGAACCCCACCCATAGAACCTAAACTAATCCTAGCCTTCCATTTTATTTGATTGAACGACCCTTATCCTCTCATCTATTCCTTTCCTTTTCTAACCAAACCTACCCCAGACTTAATTCCCACTCTCACAAAACATCTACTCCATTCTCCTTCTTCCGTTCATCTCTTCTCTCATTTGTCTTCTTCCTCTGGCGGACTGTAGACCCACCGGCGAAACACACCCCTATCTCCAGCCTTCCTCCTCTCTGGCCAAGCAAGCATTGTTTCCCTCTCTTTATTCTTCTCACGGCTCCGATGAACGACCAGATAGGCGCTGCCTTTTTTCCATTATTTTCTCGATCACTGGCCGCAACTGGTTGATTTTCCATCGTTGCTGCTCCGACCAACCACCATACATAGCTGCGACGAAACCCTAGCGACAGCCAGACCACGCCGGTCACCACCCTCGTTCTTCTCCTCCTCTCAGCTCTCCGCCGCGTCACCAACTCTAATCGACAAGTGGCGAACTAGACAGTCCCTGTCATCTCTCCTCGTCACCACCACTACTAATTCATCTTACGAGACAGCGACCAACAAGCCCTTCGACCATCACCAGATTTTAAGACGTGATTTTCTTTACGATGAAATTTGATGAGTCCATTTTGGTATAAAACCCTTAGTGTATTGTTTGCTTGACTTCACCTCTGGGGTTGATTATCGACTCCTAATAGTTTTTTATTAGATTTAATTTTTTTGTGAATTTTAGTTGATAATTTTTGCTGGAAACTTGATGATTTTTGTTCCTCTGTGTTATTAGATCTACATATGTAAGGATCTCTAGTTTGTGTGGAGTTTTTAGTCGAATCTTACCCCTTCATGTTCTATACGCTTACCTTAAAGATGGGAGAATATCATTTTGTTCATTTAATGGGGAATCATTACTCGATAGCAAGTTCATCTAATCTTATTTCTTTTCCTATTTAACATTGATTCATGACTGTAACTTGATGTATTTATTTAATGCAATATAGGTGTAAGGGTAAGCGTCTCCTACTCACTTAGGCAAATCCCACAAAGAAAAAGAGAGGGAGAGTCCTGGGCTATTTAGTAGTGGACTGAACTTAATACTGTGAGGCGCCTTTTGGGTTTAGCGTACCCAAGGGGAGAAAACCATGTTGGGATTTGGCCCAAGAGCGGACAATACTTCATAGTATTGGGCCAGAATCATTGCAGGTGGTATCAGAGCCTACTCTCGATTGGTATGGTGGTGAGGCAAATCTCAGTGAGGACGCTGAATCCCTACGGGGTGGGGTGGGGTGAGTGTAAGGGTTAGCGTCTCCTACTCACTTAGGCAAATCCCACATCGGAAAAGAGAGGGAGAGCGTGGGCTATTTAGTAGTGGATTGGACTTAATACTGTGAGGTGCCTTTTGGGTTTAGCGTACCCAAGGGGATAAAACTGTGTTGGGCTTTAGCCCAAGAGCGGACAATACTTCACAGTGTTGGGCTAGGATCGTTGCATTAAAGACCCTTGAACCCATTGGTGATAGGATAGAAGTTGTTGTTGAGGATAGGGATATACCCTTCAACCTTGTTTAGTTGAAATACAAGTAGGCATAATCATCGTTTCATTGTTCTCCTGCGACCATAGGGATATAGGCGTTAGGGTTCATGAAATAGTTCTTGGATGCTAAGGATAGTGGCAAAAAATGGGATAGTAACTTGCAACTAACAACCGTAGGAAGAATCATGCTAGTTTAATTACGTCTGGAAAACTCAACTTGAAACCAAGTGCCATTGCCCTAGTCTGTCATCATTATCAAAATACAATCAAGCTTGCATTCGTTTTAGTTAATTTTTACATTTGAAGTTTTAATAGTTTAATTTTCCAAACCAATCTTCATTTTACTTGTTTTGTAGATTAGTGAAATCAAAATACAACCTTATAATGATTAAATTGACAAGTCTCTATGGGTATGATATTTGGACTTAACAATCCAATATTACTTGACGACCACATGCGCTTGCATGCGCTTGGGCGACATCAAGTTTTTGGCGCCGTTGCCGGGGACTTAACTATTGTTTAATCATTTATAGGTTAGAATTTTATTTCGCTAGTCCTTTTTTTTTACGTTTGTTTCTTGTTTTTTGTTGAAGTTTACAAGGTTGCTTGCCTCAGTGTATGCCAAGAACGAGAAGTCAAGGACCAACCTTAGCTTCTCTTGGTCCTAAAATAGAGAGAACATTTAGAAGGTTAGCTATGGAAAACATCGGGCAAGAAGCAGCTGAAGAGAATGAGAGAGTTCCAGTGATACAGTTTGCTAGGCCGAATGGGAAAAATGCTTCTAAAGTAATTGTTAAACTGTCCATCACTGGGAACTTTGAGCTGAAAGAAGGGACTGTGCTGTTGGTCCAAAACACTTGCCAATTTCAGGGCAAGCCGCACGAGGGAGTTACTTGAAAAGCAAAAGCAGACATGACGACCAAGTATCTTTACCTCTTTTCTTCCAGTTCAGTCCCGGCTTGAGGTAATAGCTTCCTTCTTAGTATTCTATTTAGTTTTATGTCCCTTAGTGGCTCTCATGTTTTAGAATGCATACGTGTTGCATGAAGTCAGTTCAACTATATAACTCAGTTCGAAGTTAGTCACTCCATCAGCGTTCACAGTTTAGCATTCAGTGTTAGGATTGCAACTCTTTCCCTGTCTTTTCAACTTATTTAATCTCTATTGGATGCTGAATGTTTCCAAGGGGGAGATAATGTAACACCCCAAAAGTCCCCTAAGATCTGACCCTAGACTTGAAGTAGAAACCAATAGAAAACTGGCTTTTATCACATAATGAGCCACTCAATGACTCGTTAGGATAGGCATAAGTCATCAAGTGACTCTGTAACAGCCCAGGCCACTTCTTGTAGAAATTGTTCACTTTGGAGCTTCGCACCTCATGGTTTTAAAACGCGTCTGCAAGGGATAGGTATCCAAACACTTATAAAGCACTCTTCATTCTTCTCCCCAACTGATGTGGGATTCGCCTAAGGAAAGCCTTACACTCACCCCCCTTAGGACTCAACATCCTCGCTGAGGTTTGCCCCACCACCAGCCCGACACCGACTCTGATACCAACTGTAACAGCCTAGGCCACCGCTTGTAGAAATTGTTCACTTTGGAGCCTTCACCCCTCATGGTTTTAGAACGCGTCTATAATGGAAATGTTACACCCCATAAGTTTCTAATGTTTAGACGGCCTATTCGTACGTTGGTTAAGAGTTTTAGGGTGCAATATGTGCGAGAAAAAGGCCCAGAGAGAGGTCGAACAAGCACGGAGTCGGGACTACGCGGGAGAAGGCCGGGCCAGCTGCTCAAAGGGGCAGCGTGGCACGAACCCTCCCTGGTGCATTGAGCATCGTGGCATGCCCGACTATTGGCGCGTTGGGGTCCGTCCCACGGATCCCGTGTCCACCGCGCAAAGTTATATTTATATATGTTAAGTAGCTTCATTAGTTTCATACATATATACATGTTCTTCGTCCCAACCGTAGAGTTACGCCATTTTTAAGTTAAATTCCTCCGTTTACGCTATGAAACGCTGCCCGAATTCAAATTAACTTTGGGTATTGAAGTTTAAGGCTGCAGGGAGCATCACTACGGAGTTAGTTTCAAAAAATTCACCCGGAAAATCGTAACTTCATCGAGCTAAAGTTGTTGGAATTGCTCCAAACTATCAATACTATCACAGGCTTAAAGCAAACATTTCTCCCTTCTGGATTCTCGAGAAATTACAAGTTTTCGAACGTGTTCTGTCAAGTTGAAATATAGTTAATATTTATATATAAAGTTATCATTTTCATCGAATTTGGTACTGGAATTAGCCTCATTCTTCAATAATACAATTGCAGTTGAGAAGAGCAGTTGAATACGAGCTGAAACTCGCTAGTTAATCAGTAATCAGCGAACGAGGTATGTTAAGGTAGTTTCTTTCGGCAAGTTAGTTTCCTTAGCATGATAACTCAATTTGAGTCCCAGTAAAAGTACCAAAAACATGCCTATTATGATTGGTTGTTGTTATTAGCTGAAACTCGTATTCCATGTTTAGTTTGGGATGGATTATGCCTGTATAGCCTTCATGACCGACCCCAAGGTTATTAGTTGTGTCGACGCCCGCCAGGGGCGAGTTGACGTCGCTTTAAGGAGCGATATGCCATCTGCCAGGGACGAAGATGAGGTCCCAGGTCCTCATATACCGTGGTTGGCTCTATACATCCCCGTCAAGCCTGGTGCCCGGGGTGCAGATATCAGGAGTCCACCGGACTCAAACACAGTTATAGTCAGGGGCCGAGCGGGCTCAGTTGCAGACCCAGGGAATTGGTAGGACCACTATAGCTATTAGTTGACCAGTTTGACCTTGGATAGGGGTATATATATTGAGGTTTACTAACCTGGGGACCCCAGGTGGGTTATTCTATGTTGGTTGTATCTTCCGGCTTATGGGGGCTTGGTAAGATTTATGTTTGCTTTAGTTATTGATAGTTAGTTAGTAAGATGTTCTATTACTCAGGTATAATCTCTATTCCTTCATTCCAGTTATTCTTAGTTTTATCTCTTTATTTCAATCATTTACAGTTATCTCCTTACATATTCAGTACATAATGTACTGACGCCCTTTTTAGGGCGCTGCATTACTTGCCTGCAGTTACAGATAGATGGGGAGCAGGTCCCTCGTAGCTTTCAACCAGCATCACTAGAGAAATTAGCTCCTTTCTTCTGGAGCTTGTAGATAGAAGGTTTACTTCTTTTGATTGTAAAGTTCATGGGTAGGTCGGGGCCCTGTCCCGACCGTCATATTACTCCTAGAGGCTTGAATATTGTTTCTATTTCCCTGTGGTTATCTGTTATTGGCCATGTGGGGCCTATATGTGTTTTAGTTTACGTGTTGGCCGTGTAGGGCCTTGTTTAGCGGACAGATTAGCGGCCTTGTCGGCCATAGTTTAGCTTAGAACTGGATTTACTTTACAGTCATAACTAGACATCATGGTGGCCTTGTTGGCCCGCATAAGATCCCCTGTTATTGCCTGTTTCTGGTTAGCTGTTTTCTTTTACAGGTGGCTATAAGGTCTTGTTGGCCGGGGACTATGATTACAACCGAGATATAGCTCGTTGTTTTCTTTATTTAAGAGTTAGTGTTAGCCCTGCACCAGAAGTGCTTAGGCTTAGTCAACTCAGTCAGTTTAGATCCTAGTAGGGCACCAGGTGCCAGTGATGCTTCCCAAGGTGGGGAGTGACAAACTTGGTATTAGAGCAGGTTGTATCCCAGGGAGTCTACAAGCCGTGCTAAGTAGAGTCTTGTCTATGGATGTGTTTTGCACCACATTCTATAGGCAAGAGGCTGCGAGGCATGATAGGATAGTTACTTTTTCTTCTTATCCAGTCGTGCTATAGAGATGTACTGTATAGGGTTGAGTCCCTAAGCTTACCATATTCTTTTATCTACCGAGAAATGGCAGAACCGCGACACCCCATGACTGGTAGGAGATTGGATGTTGCAGCAGGGGAAGGCACTAGCAGGGTGACTCAGTTAGAGTTAGCCCGATCTGAGGGAGACATGGAGGCTTTATCTCGGTCTCCCCAACACTCTCCTCTACTCTAGGAGCCTCGGAGCGGCAAATGCGACGGCACCACCTCCAGCAGTCTCTATACTGGTACCATCGGATCAGGAGGTTAGGAGCGCTGTTTTTATGCTAGCTCAGACGATGGCTGCACAGCGCCAGCCAGTGGCACCCACAGTCGCAGAGTCCTCAGGAGGGTCTGAGAGTTCCTCGCCTTGAGTCCCCCACAGTTTACAGTGACGGATTTGGCGGAGGACCCTCAGGATTTCTTAGATCAGATGCTGCGGATCTTCAGGGTAATGCATGCTATACCTACAGAGTCGGTTGAGTTAGCGGTATTTCAGCTATGGGAAATCGCAGTACTGTGGTACGAGAGTTGGGAGAGGTCCCGAGGGAAAGATGTTTCCCCTCCGACTTGGCCCAGCTTCTCAAAGGATTTTCTGGACCACTACCTACCACGGGAAATTTGACAGGCCCGGGTTGATCAGTTCCTACATCTGGAGCAGGGGTCGATGAGTGTCTGGGAGTATGCTATGAGGTTCGACTCCTTGGCCCGATATGCACCAGCTTTTGTGGATACCATGATGGCTAGGGTGCATCAGTTTATTATAGGGATGAATCCAAAGTATGTGGAGACCTTTATTATGGCCACTCTACGAGAGGACATGGATATTGCCTGCGTTCAGGCTTTTGCTCAGAATATTGAAGGAATTAGACAACGGCAGTGGGAGATAAGGAGGGCAGATCAGGAGCAGCGCCGCAGGGCCAGACCTAGTGACATGCAGGCAGAGTCCCAAGGTGGACCCAAGCCATGATTTTCAGGCAGACCCCTAGACCCCCACCCCCATAACAACAACAGGGGAGTGGATCTGGTTGTCGGGGGCAGTCAGGACCCGACAAGAGCTCACGATCACCAAGTTCATAGTAGAGAGGTATGGAGCAGAGTAGATTCACCATGCCACTTTGCCCTATCTGCATTTGACGTCACTCCGGGGCATGCAGGTATGGTTCCACAACATCTTATACTTGTGGATAGGAGGGTCATTAGAGGAGGGATTGTCCAGCCAGGGTTCATAGTGATCGGGATCGACAGGATAGATCTTCAGTAGGATCGTGTGCCCCAGCATCTCCAGTAGGGCGTAGGCCCTCAGCTCCAGCCGGCAGAGGCCAACGTAGACTAGGGGCATCTAGCTTAGGTACCGGTCCAAATTGCACTTATGCCTTACCGGGACGGCAGGAGTCGGAGTCGTCACCGGATGTGGTGATAGGTATAATGGACATTTTCTCTCACTCTGCTTATGTATTGTAGATCCAGGTTCCACCTTGTCTTATGTTACACCGTTAGTGTAGGTTTATTTCCTATCTTCGGGCGAGAAAATTGATAGCAAAGGGATGTATTTATCATCTTGTTAGAGTTTAGGATGTCCAAGAAGATTCTCTGACTCTTCAGTCCATTCCAATAGTTAATGAATTTTCATATGTATTCCCAGATGAACTACCTGACATTCCCCCAGAATGGGAAATCGACTTTGCAATTGATTTATTACCAGGTACTCAGCCCATATCTATTTCTCCATACCGAATGGCTCCTACTGAGCTTAGAGAATTGAAAGAATAGTTGAAAGATTTGTTAGATAAGGGCTTCATCAGGCCGAGTACTTCACCGTGGGGAGCACCAGTTCTATTTGTGAGAAAGAAGGTTGGCTCCCTTCGTATGTGTATAGACTACCAGTAGCTGAATAAAGTCACTATCAAGAATAAGTACCCGCTTCCCAGAATAGACAACTTGTTTGACCAGTTGCAAGGGGAAAAGTATTTCTCAAAAATTGACTTAAGGTCAGGGTACCATCAAGTTCGGGTTCGTGAGAGGGATATTCCAAAAATCGCTTTTAGAACCAGGTATGGCCATTTTGAACTTCTAATCATGTCCTTCGGGCTGACAAATGCTCCACCAGTGTTCATGGACTTGGTGAACAACATTTTCAGGCCGTATCTGGACCTGTTTGTGATGGTATTTATTGATGATATTCTGCTATATTCCTGCTCAAAGGCAGATCACCGGGATCACCTACGAACAATGCTCCAAACCCTTAGGAATCGCCAGCTGTATGCGAAGTTTTCTAAGTGTGAATTTTGGCTGAATTCAGTAGCCTTTTTGGGCCACATTGTGTCAGATGCTGGCATTCAGGTAGACTCGCAGAAAATTGAAGTAGTGAAAACATATCCTAGAACTACCACTCCGACCGAAGTATGCAGTTTCCTAGGGTTAGCTGGGTATTACAGAAGGTTCGTGGAAGGATTTTCCACCTTAGCAGTGCCTTTGACCAAGTTAACTTAGAAAGTAGCTAAATTTCACTGGAATGAAGCATGTGAGCAGAGTTTTCATGAATTGAAAAATAGGTTAACATCAACACTAATATTAGCCTTGCCAGAAGGATCAGAGGGTTATGCAGTATACTGTGATGCTTCAGGCGTCGGTTAGGATGTGTTTTGATGCAGCATGGTAAAGTAATTGCTTATGCTTTCAGGAAGCTGAAGAAGCATGAAAAGAACTACCCCACCCATGACCTGGAATTAGCCGCGGTGATTCATGCCTTGAAAATATGGAGGTACTATCTTTATGGCGTTCATGTAGATATTTTCACTGATCACAAGAGTCTCCAGTACATTTTCACACAGAAAGAACTAAATCTACGGCAGCGTCGCTGGTTAGAGCTGTTGAAAGACTTTGATGTGAATATTTTGTACCACCCAGGGAGAGCCAATGTTGTAGCAGACGCCCTCAGCCATAAATCCATGGGGAGTTTAGTACACCTGAAGCCAGGACAATAGGAACTAGCCCGATAATTGCATCAGTTAGCTAGTTTAGCCATCCGTATAGTAGATTCGGGAGACAGTGCAACAATAATTCAGAATATGACAGTATTGTCGTTAGTTGTGGAAGTGAAAGAACGGAATTATGAAGACCCTAACCTGGTCCAGTTCAGAGATAAGGTTCAACGATGGGAAGTTATAGATTTCCAAGTAACCGAAGACGCAGTTTTGAGATATAGGGATCACCTCTGTGTTCCAAACGCAGTAGAACTTCGCCAGCAAGTTATGGGCGAGGTGCATTATTCCTGTTACTCTCTTCATCTGGGTTCAACAAAGATGTAATACGATATAAAAGAGATTTACTGGTGGACGAGAATGAAAAAGGAGATAGCAAAATTTGTAGCTCAATGTTCTATTTGCCAGCAGGTGAAAGCCGAACATCAGAAACTCGGCGGGCTGACACAGGAGATAGCAGTGCCTATGTGGAAATGGGAGGCAATTAACATGGGTTTTGTGATAGGGTTACCTCATACTAGGCATAAATTTGATTCCATTTGGGTGATTGTTGACAGATTGATGAAATCAGCTCATTTTCTGCCAGTAAGGGCTACTTTTTCAGTTGAAGATTATGCTGAGCTTTATATCAGGGAGATAGTCAAATTACATGGTGTCCCAGTATCTATTGTTTCTGACAGGGAAACACAATTTACAGCTAGGTTCTGGTAGTCCTTCCAGAGAGGTTTGGGAACCCAGGTTAATCTGAGTACCGCATTCCACCCTCAGAGAGATGGGTAGGCGGAATGTACAATTCAGACGCTCGAGGATATGTTACAGGCGTGCGTGCTAGACTTCAGGGGCAGCTGGGAGGAACATTTACCCCTTATTGAGTTTTCCTACAATAATAGTTACCATTCAGCAATTCAAATGACGCCTTATAAGGCTTTATACGGGCGAAAATGTAGGTCTCCAGTTGGTTGGTTCGAGGTTGGAGAGATAGGGTTAATTGGGCCGGATATAATTCACCAGTCAGAAGAGAAAGTAAAGCTTATCAGAGAACGTCTGCTAACAGCTCAGAGCCGCCATAAATCTTACACCGATGTACGACATAGAAATCTAGAGTTCAGTATAGGTGACTGGGTATTTTTGAAAGTCTCGCCGATGAAAGGAATGATGAGATTTGGTAAAAAGGGTAAGCTCAGCCCGAGGTTTATTGGGCCGTATCGAGTACTCCGGAGAATAGGCCAGGTGGCATACAAGCTAGATTTGCCTTCAGGATTGGAATCTGTTCATCTAGTCTTCCATGTGTCAATGCTACGAAAGTGCATAGGGGATCCGTCCCGAATTGTGCCAGTTGGGGATGTCCAGGTTACCGAGGAATTAGCCTATGAAGAGATTCTAGTAACTATATTAGATCGGCAGGTTTGCAGGTTGAGGACTAAAGATGTTGCCTCTGTTAAAGTACTATGGAGAAACAAAAATATAGAGGAAATGACTTGGGAAGCTGAGGACGACATGAAATCCAGATATCCTCACTTGTTCTAGACTTAGTCCAGATTATATTGTTAAGGTAAGTTATTGATTCAGTCATTGTTTCATGAATTGTGATATATTTATATATATATATATTGCTTAGTTGACTCCAACCTTATTGTGAAATAGTTGTGATAGTATTATAAAAAGTGCCTGTACTGGACTTTTCTACGTTTTTTAGGATTTTTGGATAGTCCATATTACAGGGGAGACTCTGCCGAAATTTTTCCTGAATAATTAGCTACCAAAGTTAAGATGCCTATAAGATAAAGTAAAACATTTGAGGACGAATGTTCCTAAGTGGGGAGGATGTTACACCCCATAAGTTTCTAATGTTTAGATGGCCTATTCGTATGTTAGTTAAGAGTTTTAGGGTGCAATACGTGTGAGAAAAGAGCTCGGGGAGAGGTCGAACGAGCACAGATTCGGGAATCCGCGGGAGAAGGCCGGGCCAGCTGCCCAAATGGGCAACGTGGCACGGACCCTCCCTGGTGCGTTGGGCGTTGTGGCACGCCCGACTATTGGCATGTTGGGGTCCATGCCACAGACCCCGTGTCCACCGCCAAAAGTTATATATATATGTTAAGTAGCTTTATTAGTTTCATACATATATACATGTTCTTCGTCCCAACCGTAGAGTTATGCCATTTTAAAGTTAAATTCCTCCATTTATGCTATGAAACGCTGCCCCAATTCAAATTAACTTCGCGTATTGAAGTTTAAGGCTACAGGGAGCATCATTACGGAGTTAGTTTCACAAAATTTGCCCGGCAAATCGTAACTCCGCTGAGCTAAAGTTATTGAAATTGCTCCAAACTAGTGTCAATATGATCACAGGCTTAAAGCGAACATTTCTCCCTTCTGGATTCTCGAGAAATTATGAGTTTTCGACCGTGTTCCGTCAAGTTGAAATATAGTTAATTTTTATATATAAAGTTATCATTTTCATTGAATTTAGTACTGGAATTAGCTTTATTCTTCTAATAATATGATTCTAGTTGAGAAGAGAAGTTGAATACGAGATGAAACTCGCCAGTTAATGAGTAATCTGTGAACGAGGTATGTTAAGGCAGTTTCTTTCGGCAAGTTAGTTTCCTTAGCATGATAACTCAGTTTGAGTCCCAGTAAGAGTACCAGAAGCATGCCTATTATGATTGGTTGTTGTTATTAG
>JACEIK010002751.1:50659-75270 GCA_018107945.1 Datura stramonium | reverse complement strand
AGAATCTTATAAATTAGGAAACTCAAACTCTCAAAATATTAATTATTTGGTTGTCTGTATTCTTAAAGATATAGTTCATTAACACTTAAGTTAATTAGTACCTTAGCTCAGTCCCTATGGGATCGATACTTGGCTTTATTTAAGCCACTTTACTACTTGTTCGATCACGTGCACTTGCGTGTAGTTACCAAACACCCGAACAATTTAATCGAAGTTTGGGCATGGGTGGGGAAGGATTCACCCATTCTAAGTCCTACATAAATAGGTTGATGATCCCTTGACTTGTCTTGAAGATGAAAGAGGAATTGAGAAGTTGGAGGTGATGAGCCCTAGCTTCTTCTTGAGAGAAAGATAAATCTATGGATGTTTGAAGAGGGTGAGGATTTAGACTAGGATAAATCCTTAAGGAAGCCCAAAACGACGTCATTTAGGAGTTAGAAACATAGGAGTTTACCAAAATGCCCCTAAACTAACGAAATAAAACCTGTAACTGGCAGTTACCACGACCAACAGTACGATCTGTAGGTTGATTGTACGACTTGTACAAAACCTATTGTAGCTCCACTAAATCTCTCAAAACTTTTTACACCAAACTCCGATTAGCACAAGGTCGGATGCATTGGAAAGAATACTCAAAGGGATTCAATTTGATATGCTGAATTACCCAAATTTTTTTTTTAACATGGGAGATATGATCGGTTTAAATTGACTCTTATATGAACCAATACAAAAAACCCAATCGGTAAGAAGACTCTCAACTCAACTTCATTCTAGAGGTTCGTTATGACCTTAATTTTTATCTAATGCACTTCTTATACTTTGGAATTAATCTTAACTAATTGTTTCCATAAATTCATCGGGTGTGGGCCTATACACATACCTACAGGGGTTCCTAACTTAGCCCAAAAGTCTGAGTCATTATAATATATCAACTCACAACTGAACCAACGATTCACACCATCATATTATGATTCATACCATGAGTCGTACCACCAACCTATGGTTTCCTCCAATGACTAATGAGTCCATTCTTCCCCAACTCTCGGAATATTTCCACGACTCGTACAACGACCCGTAACTCCATCCTACGAGTCATACTATTACCTGTATAATCATTAACATGATAACTCCAAAGACTTGCTACGACTTCTGACCATGGGTCGTACCCACATACTACGACTCGTAGTGGGGCCTCATGGTTCAGAAACAACTTATCTGATATGGACCATTGGTCTTTCTTCGACTCGTACTACCAACCTACGACTCGTAGGTTGAGTCATACTGAAGTAAATTTTTCCAACTTTTCCTACTGATCACACTTCAAATCTCAAGTCTTGTCTTAGGAACTTTTGGGGTATTACAATATCTCTCCCTTGGGAACATTCGTTCTCGAATGTGGGTTAAGCATACTGAAGAACTGGGAAAAGAACTTCCATCCCAAATAATGAACATCTGAAGATGAAATTTGACGGCGTAATTGACTCTGGGCTGATACATATGATTGAACTAAATTCACGAAACATACATACATGCTAAGACATGAATGGAACTGTTATGCTTGACTTGACATAAAACTAAATAGAGTTCTAAGGATGAATTTTATACCTCCAGCTGGAACTGAGCTGGTAGGAAAAGATACCGGTATATAGCCATCATATCCGCTTCGGCTTCCCACATAGCTCTCTCAATAAGTTGATTCATCCATAAAACTTTCACCGAGGCTACTTCTTTGTTCCTCAACTTACGAACCTGATGATCAAGGATCTCAACTTGTACCTCCTTATAGGTAAGGTCATCCTTCACCCTAATTTCCTCTGCTGGAACCACTAAAGATGGATCTTCGATGCATTTCTTCAATAAGGACACATGAACACCGGATGAACTGAAGGTAACTCCACTGGTAGCTCCAACTCATTGGTCACCTTGCCAACACATCTCACAACCCTATATGGACCAACATATTGGGGACTAAGCTTCCCCTTCTTTCCAAACCCTCGAAGAATCAAGAAATCTTTACTTGCCTCAAAATGAAGCTCAAGCATCAAATTACGATCTTTTCCTTCCGTAACCATTCTGAATGATCAAAATCTTGTCAAATAAGTATTCTACATAAGAAAATGAAATCATGGACACCCATATTGATATACTTCTATCCCGATCCCAAAAGTCAACCCCGAGCCCGCAAGGGCAAAACTAGAATTTTATTTGAAAATCATGTTACCCATAATGTAGAGAACTCAAATATGGAATTTCATCCAAAACTGAGCTAAAATCAACTTTGAATTCATCAAAATACGGTCTCTTAAGTCTAGACCCAAAATTCTCAATTTTCCTCCAATAAATTCACGAATACAAATGAAAATCAACTGACGAAATCATACAGAAATACCAAATTAAGGATTAGATACCTACCCCCTTATTAAATAGAGAAGAATGCCGCAAAAATCACTCAATTCCGAACTCTAGAACTCCAATTATACTAAAAATACAAAATAAACACAGTCTGTGCAAAAATACACCGTTCAAGCATATATAGGGCTGCACAAACACTGCACCAGCAACTTTAATTTTTACTAAAATGGCCATAACTTCATCACACGAACTCGAAATACGACGATTCTTTTTCCTATAGTTCCCAAATAATGATATGGACCTACTCATTTAATCAGAACTCCATTTGGTGCTTGTTTGCCCAGTCAGACATCATTTTTGATTGTTCAAGAATTATTTCATCTTTTGTAATAAAACTCGATCTTGACTTATCAAAATTACACCAAACTTTTCAGATAACTCCTATAATTCATGCTAAAAATTTTGAAAGTTTCGAAATAATTTTTCGATCTCAAAAACTAAAAACAAACGCCTAAGTTGTCACATTTTATGCTTAAAATCATACTAAACACAAAAAACATTCAAATCCACCTGAAACTCATTCAAAATCCCCCGGTCACAAACCAAATATGCAATTCAATTAGAAAACATATTTTGGACATGTTGGAATCATCAAATCACCGATATGAGGTCGTTTTGATCAAAAGTTGACCATGGTCAAACTTAGCTTCCTCAAAGCTAATAAATCCAACCAAAGGTTCAAATCACTCTCGAACACTGCGGGATCTATGCAAACTACCCAACTAAGTCATATTACCATCCAAAACTAACAGAACTTTCAGAACCCAAATTTGAGCTCGTTAACCTAAAATATTGACTTTGGTCAAACCTCTCAAACTTCACCTTCCAAAAATCAAAAATCTTATCCAATATTCATTGGATCATCTTGAAAATTGTGTCATCCATCTACGCAAGTCATCAGTAGAAAAATAACGATACGGAAAGGTTCAAACTAGATAAATGGGTCAAAAATCACAAAATGACCATGTGGGTTGTTACACTTCCAGGCTTGGCTAATAACCACGCTTCCTGGAATTTTACATACCCGGCATCTATGGCAGGGAAAGGGAGTTATCCTGAATGGTACACATTTTAACCGTCATTTCCATCATGGGGGAACATTCATAGGGCTTAGAGTAAGGAAATTATGAGCACAAATCATTCAAGAAATCTAAGCTTGACATATGCTTGATATAACATGATCTTATGACCTGATAAGGCAAACCTTAAGGACTGAGATTATAGAGCTAAGAATGCTGAGAGACATGAGTTTACATACATAACAAGGGACATGACATGAAGCTGAGATTTATGGAATCATGGAAGAATACTGGAATCACCATCTGAAGTAGTTACTTCTCATTCTATGAATCTGAGTACGAATACACGTAAGAAGTACTTGGAACTTAGACACGGGAATAACATGTTCATATATGGTATGAGTAGAGTATCGAATATACTGAAGTACAAAAGGACACCTGAATAAGCATGGATCGATCTCCCATAGTTACTGATCCTAGACCTTCACACTTGAAACTCAAGGCATGACTTGGTCCTTCACCTTATAATCTCCCCCTTAGCTTAAAGGTCATCATTCTGAGGATTGGTCCCCTTCTTAAGGCGAGGCAGAAATCAATATCTCTTGACTTCCCATTTACCTCTAAGGCTATCACGGAAGGCTTCATACTTCTCCAGTTGTACTCCCCCACTCTTTTGGTTCCTTACTTCAAGTTCACGAATTCTTCTGCCTCAGCTCTTCTTAACTCCCGCAGGGAGAAATGACTCGAGAGCGCCTCTTATTCAACTGACTGGCGTTATTTTTTGGAGTGTGAATACACAAGTTAGAAGGATAGAAAGGTATTTCATCGCACGACATAGATCATGAAAGAAGGGAACATTTCCTAAATGTTTCGAAGCCTCTTCGTCATAAGTGTGGCGCGCTTCACACCCATGAAAAGGACTCTACTTAATGCGACTTTCAGACACCCTAGGACACTTCAAACCTATTGCTCTGATACCAAGATTTTCACAACCCGAACATAGACCCAGATCGTAACACGGGACAAGAAACCCTGAGAGGCTCCAAGTCGACCCATGGCATAAGAATATCTAACCTTATTCACTTTAAGCGGAAGACTGAACATGCGGCATAGCAGAAACATAAATGCAACATAATATAGCATGGAATTCAGAAAATACTAGACATACACATAAGCTGAGTACTACATGTGGTCTGAAAGCCTCTACTGTATAAGATGGGTTGATAGGACAACATCCCAAACTAACCCGACAAAATTGAAATAGAAGATCATCATGAATGTCTAGTCATACGGCCCTCGGAACATGAGGACTCACCAACAAGCTGATAGCAAACTTTTGAAGGGACTAAGGATGGAGATAAGCCTGAGAGCCGGGTCCTGTATCATGAAACGATACATCATAGGAAGTATGCGGTCAGTACGTGAAATGTACCGAGTATGCAAGGTAAGTAAAACAGACATTTAAAATATATAAAAACTCATAAAACATAATGATAGTAGGACATCATGCTCATATCAGAAATATCGTAACATAACATAAGGCCCAAGGTTTTCAAAACATTAGTAAAGCGTTCATGATCATATTATCCTTTGTGGGTCCTTATGTTACGGTTAGTTTCGATGTCAGTACCGAAATCCTTTCAGAACCCTTCTCAATATCTACTCCTATTGGTGAGTCAGTTTTAGCTCGATGGATATACAAAAGTCGCCCTATCCTGATTCTTCAAAAAATTACCTCAGCCGACTTAGTGGAGTTAGATATGATCGATTTCAATGTTATCTTTGGTATGGATTAGTTGCATTCTTGTTATGCTTTAGTTAATTGTAGAACTCGTATGGTATAGTTTTGATTTCTGGGTGAACCAGTCCTAGAGTGGAAGGGTATTTCAACTATGCTTGAGGTTGCATTGTTTCCTATCTTAAGGCCAGGAAGATAATCTCCAAGGGTTGTTTGTACCATCTAGTTCTGGTCAAGGATTACTACGTCCGAGACCCCCACTCTTCAGTCACTTCCTGTGGTATGTGAGTATCCGTAGGTGTTCCCTGATGATCTACCAGGAATCCCTCCTGAGCGATAGATTGAATCTGGTATTGAACTTCTCCTTGGTATGCAACCCATATCCATTCTTCCTTACAAAAATGGCTCTAACCGAGCTAAAGAAGTTGGAAGAGCAATTGAAAGATCTCTTAGATAAGGGTTTTATCAGGCCTAGTAAATCCTTATCGGTGCAACAATTCTCTTCGTTTAGAAGAAAGATGGTTCTCTTAGGATGTGCATTAATTATCGACAATCGAACAAGGTCACAATCAAGAATAAGTATCCCCTCCCCAGGACTGATGACTTGTTTGACCAGCTTCAAGGTGCTAAGTGCTTTTAAAAGATAGACTGTCACGATACGAGCGTAGACCCTGAACTGCGACACGGGACCTAGAACCACGAATGGCTCCAAGCTAACCCATGGCACATACATAGCATGAATAACAGAATAACTAAAGCGGAAATGAATGATAAACACGGATAAGAGGAATCCTAAAATATATAAAGCATGAACAAGAATGACAAGTCATGATGCTGAACCATCTAGTACATAACTGTCTGAAAGCCTCTAGTCATAAATGATCTGATGGGACAACACCCCAACTAGCTTGCTAGGTCTGAAACTAAGAGACAAGAACATAACACCATAAGCTAATAAACGTCCTCGGAAGATGAGGACTCACCCAAATAGGGACTGAGCTCAGTTGAGGCGGGAGCAGGGGTAACCACGAGGCTGAGACTAGTTGCCCGAACTTATATCATGAAATGATATAGCAGAGAGTATGCGGTTAGTATTTTGAATGTACTGAGTATGTAAAGTGATTAAAATATGCTAGTAAAACAATATAAAAGAGATCATGAGAGTAAACTAATATAAAATGTGAGTTTTTGATCATAAACTGAACATGAGGGCTCAAAGCATTTTAGGACTGTTACATAAGCTGAACATAACTGAATTCATAGTAGAACCTTGTAAAAACATAACTTGAGACAAAATATCATAAGTCATATAGATGATCATATACAAAAGATAAGGAATAGTTGGAGACTCGTCATAACCAACACCATCATGATGGAGCATACACGATGCCCCAGCTATCTCGCTCAAGTGGGCAGAGCCATCCAAAGCCTTTCCAGGGTATAGAACGATTAAGATGTGATATCACTGGTATGACCTCAGGTGGGGGAAGCACTCTCTTTAGAGGTCCTAAATATGAGTATATACTTACGGTGGCACATAGTTATGAGACCTGGGTCCTCGAATTCCTATCCTACTCGGTGCTAGACACTACTCTAAAAAACATGCATATGACTCATAATCATCTCCTCAAAATATCACTTAAACATTTTTTTGGGAGTCTTGACTCCAAAACATCTCTTTAAAGCTTGACTTATGAGCCTTGAGTTCCAAAATAAAGTTTACTTGACCTTCAAAGATCACACTAAGAATCATAAGTTCATGAGAGATTCTAGTAGAAAACATGCATTCATAATCATAAAACATGGGTTGAATCATAATAGACATGAAATCATAAGAGAATCATAGAGTTTCATTCAATTTGGATCTAACCCTAGAAGTTCATGAAATCATGCATGAAACTTGAAATTTATAGATTCATGTGGTATTTGATGAGGGACATGTAATCAGAATCATAGAAAAATAAATTAAATTTCAAGGAAACTGATTTCATGGAAGAACATGAAAGAATTTATCCAAAATAAGCTTAACCATTTAATTTCAAAAATTAGGCCATGGGAAAAGGGAATCATGAATTCAACTTGGTAAGGGCATGAGGGTGGAAGAAATTCCTCATTCATAGCCCTACATACCTGGGTTGATGATACCTTGAATTTCCTTGAAGACCCAAGGAAGACTTGGAAGAGCTTGAAGAACCCTAGCTCCTATCTTGAGAGAAAATCCCACCTACGGTCTTTGAAAGGAATGAATATTTAGGCTAAGTTAAACCCTTTAATCTGACCCTTAGTAAGCCTAAAATGATGTCATTTAGGAGCTAGGAGCATAGGAGTTTACCAAAACACCCACAAACTGCCGAAATAAAGCCAGAATAGTAGAACCAATGACCAAAGGGATGGGTCATTGGTTGATAGGACGACCCATACTATGGTTCGTCCAATCCTTTTCCTGTTTCACTAAGCTGGTCATAACTTTTTATTCTGAACTCCTATTGACGCAAGGTCAGATGCATTGGAAAGAAGACCCAAAGGGTTTCAATTTGATGTGTTTGAATCACCTAAAAACACTTTGCAAAATGGGAGCTATGGCCATTTGAAGTTGACATTTGTAAGAACTTATATGAAAAGTCAATTGGTAAGAAGGCTCTCACCTCAACTTTGTGCCAGGGGTTCCTTATGACCTTAATTTGTATCCAATGCACTTATCACACTTAAGAATTGATCTTAACACCTTGTTTCCATAAAATTCATTGGGTTCGAGTCTATCCACATACCTAGAACAATTCTCCAACTTAGATTGAAAGTCCAAGACATTACAATATCTAATCTTATAGACAGATGGTGCAAATCGTACCATGATACTATGATCCATTACATGTTTCTCATACCTCCCAAGACATATAGGTCATTCTATGATCTTCATACCATGGACAGATATTACGGCTATTGCCACCTCACTATGAGTCGTATTGAGACTCATGGTCTCTGTAACAAAGCCTGAACACTATTCTGAATTTGATTCAACGACTCCAAACAATGACTTGTATAACTAAACAATGGTCTATAAAATCCCCCTCATCAACATTGTGCCAATTTTTAATAGCTCACTGGAACTCAACAATGGGCACAACCAGCGACTTGTTGGTTTTTACAATAAGCCGTATTGAGGTTCGTTGTTTGGTTCTGGACTTTCTTTCTTGTTGTTTTCTATTGTAAGTCTCAAATCTGATCTAAGGGACTTTGGGGGTATTATAATATCTCACCCTTGAGAATATTCGTCCTTGAATGTTGGCTACTAAGCTGAAAAGTTGGGAAAGAACTGCAATCCTAGAACTAAATAGCTATACAGAGAACTGAGGGAATGATTGATTTCAGACATGAAACACATGACTAAACTGAACTCATGAAATATACATACATGCTAAGACATGAAAGGAACCGAGAGACATTACTTGACATGAAACTAAATGGAATGCTAAGGAGGAGCTAGTACCCCAAGATGGAATGGAACTAGAAGGCAAAAGATGCAGGTATCTAGCCATCATTTCTGCTGCAACTTTCGACATAGCTCCCTCGACTAGCTGATTCATCCATAAAACCTTTATTGAAGCTACTTGTTCCTCAACTTGCGAACTTGATGATCAAAGATCTCAATCGGAACCCCTTTATAGGTAAGGGTATCCTTCGCACCAACACTCTCTATCAAAACAACTAGAGCTAGATACCTGATGCACTTTTTCAATGAGGAAACATGGAAAACTGGATGTACCGAAGCTAACTCTGCTGATAACTCTAACTCATAGGCTACATTGCCAACACTCCTAAAAATCCTTTAAGTACCAACATATCATGGATTAAGCTTTCCCTTTCGTGCCAAACCTCATAATTCCCTTCATGGGAGACACCTTTAGAAACACCCACTCATCAATGGAAAACTCAAGCCCTCTCCTCCTAAAACCTGCATAAGATTTTTGTGGCTCTGTGTTGTTTTTAGCCTATCCCTAACAAGCTAAACTTTCTCCATAGCCTCATGAATTGAACCTAGCTATATCAAGATAGCTCACTTTTCTCGAATCGTATGATAGGCGAAAATACACCTTCACCCATAAAAGAGCCTTAAACAGAGCCATCTGAATGCTGGAATGGGAACTATTATTGTAAGCCAAATCGATGAGAGGAAAGTGATCATCCTGACTACTTTTAAAATCAATCGCACGAGATATCAACACATCCTCCAAGATATGAATGGTCCGCTCAGCCTGACCATCCGTCTGTGGGTGGAAAGCTGTGCTAAGCTTCACCTGAGTACCAAGACCCTTCTGAATTGATCTTCAAAGCTAAGGATGAACTGATATCCTTATATAGGGTGATGGAAAAGGAATTCCATGCGACCAAACTAACTCCCGAAATATAAAATCTAGCTTAGTCCTTGTGCTAAATTGGTTATCTTGTCTACAATCACTCGAATAGAATCATGTTGTCGGCATGTACGAGGCGACCCTGTAATGAAATCTACCTTGATCTCCTCCCACTTCCAAGTAGGAATATTGATACCATGTAGTATACCTCTGGGCCTCTAAGGCTCAACCTTTCTAGCCTACACTCCTCGCTTGTGCCCCTATTTATATTAAAGTCTAAGTCCAACGACATACCTCAACCACGTTCAAGCCTAACTCGACCATACCTCCAACAACCTGGAGTCATCTACTAAGAACATTACTCCCCCTTTAACAATAAAGTCTCACAAGTTCTAGCTCTAATCAAGAAGTCACTAGTCACACCACACTATGGTCTACCTATACATCACCACCTCATTCAAGCCTCTCGCTTATGATTATCCCATGGCTCCTTGTAACTAACACTATTTAACAATTCCCCTATCTCCCAGGATTGTCTAATAACTTCTCTTTATGAACTTCTACATACTTGGCATCTATAGCATGAATAAAGAGTTATCCGGATCGTACATGTTGTAACCATCATTTGCATCATGGGAGAATATACATAGGGCTAGAGTAAGGAAATTGTGAGCATGAATCATTCAAGAAATCTATACTGGACATATACCTGATATAGCAGGATCTTATGAGCTTCTAAGGAAAATCTTAAGGATCGAGTTCATAGAGTGAGCATGCTGAGAGACATGAGTTTACATACATAATGAGTTTGTTAACATGAAGTTGAGTTTTATGAAGTCATAGAGTAAGACTGACATCGCTGATCGGAGCGGTTACCTATCATCCTATGAATCTAAACATAAGCATGACTAGAGCATATCGTTAACCGAAATATAAGGGAAAACATATGAATAGGAATGGGTTGACTACCCCTAGATACTATTTCTAGAACTTCCTTACTAGAAAAAACTCAAGACTTGACTTGACCTATTCTCCTTTAAACCTATTGTTGAAGACTTCATACTTATAATCATTTTACATTATCTACCAGACAAGTATCATACTAGAATGTTAAAAGGAGTTTTTGTACTTTACATTGTAGCTCCAGGGCCTAACAACATGTTAGGATCAACCTAAAAGGTGCATGACATACCTGTGACTGTTTTCGATGAGTCTCCCAGATCCTAGTGTGATGACGGCCCTGGCACTGCCCACTACCTGCACCAGCTGATGTTCCTAGCTGAGGTGGGCAGGCTATCAAAGCTACTAAAGAGGTGAATATAGCTCTACCTTTACCTCATTTGGTTGTTAGGCAATCTCTACTTATGGTCCGACTTGTTGCACTAGAAGCAAGCATCCAAACTATCCATGCACTCTCCTAGGTGATTCTTTCCGCAGCACTTGCAAACTGGATATGTACGCTCCCCTGACATGCTCCTCTGACCCCTGGAGCCTGATGCTTTATCTCTCGGATCACCTCCGGTCTTAGAAGGAACACTAGCCGTCGAAGGTGCCGAGACCAATGACCTCTGATGGGGCAGTGGTCGGTGTCCACTACTTGCCCTCTGTTGGAAAACCTCATGATTGCCTATCTTGGCTCTCTTGTTTCTCTTTCCTCTTTCCCTAAACTTCCTATCCACTTTTGAACGGTGGGACTTAGATGGGCCCTTCATAGTGAAGTCTTGAACCCTAGTAGTTGTTTTCCCTCTGGTAGTGTTAGTAGGTTCAATTTCCTACTAGTTAAGATGAGCGATCATGACATGCATCACCGTCCTAAAGGCAGCCTCGAGCTCTGCTTAAGTAATTTTCCAACTAAGGGGGCATGGAGTTGGTGGGGATGGCTGATTTCTGTCACTGATTCCTCTTCTATTGTCTCTTCTAGGAGACATTATCTACGATCGTGTATAGCACGAGTTGGAAGAGAATAAAGAGTTGAACTTCATAGCATGATATAGAATCAGGGAAGAAGGAAAATTTCCTAAAAATTCCTTATAGCATTGCCTTCATAAGTGTGGCGCGCTTAACACCCATGAAAAAGATTCTACTCGATGCGACTTTTAGATACCCTATGACACCCCAAAACCAAATGCTATGATATAAAGTTTGTCACGACCCGAGCGTGGACCCCGGACCGTGTCATGGGTCCGAGAATCACGAATAACTCCAAGCTAACCCAATGCACATGCATAATATGAATAAGAGCATAACTAAAGCAGAAATAAATCATAAACATGGATAAACAATATCCTAAAATATATAACACATGAACAAGAACGACAAGCAAGGATGTTGAACTATTTAGTACATAATTGACTGAAAGCCTCTAGTAATAAGATGAGTTGATGGGACAACACCCCCAACTAGCTTGCTAATTCTGAAACTAAGAGACAAGAACATAAAACCATAAGCTAATAAACATCCTTGGAAGATGAGGACTCACCCAAACTGGGACTGAGCTGAACCACGATGGGAGTGGGGCTAACGACGAGGCTGAGACTGGTCGCCTGAACCTATATTATGAAATGATATAGCATAGAGTATACGATCAATACTTTGAATATATTGAGTATGTAAGGTGATTAAAACATACTAGAAAAACAGTATAAAAGAGATCATGAGAGTAAAATTATATAAAACATGAGTTTCTAATCATAAACTGAACATGAGGGCTCAAAGCATTTCAGAACTGTGAATTAAGTTGAACATAACTGAATTCATAGTAGAAACTCGTAAAAACATAACTTGAGTAGGAATATCATAAGTCATAAACATTATCATGCATAAAATATAAGGAATAGTGGGAGACTCATCATAACCGACACCATTATGTTAGAGCTTACATGATGCCCTAATTATTTGGCTCAAGTGGCTAGAGCCATCCTAAGCCTCGCCAAGTCAAAGAACAATTAAGGTGTGATATCACTAGTGGACCTTAGGCGGGGAAACACTCTCTTGAGAGTTCTGAAATATGAGTATATACCTACGATGGAACGTAGTTATGAGACCTGGGTCCTCGGAATCCCTGGCCTACTAGGTTCTAGACACTACTCCCGAAAAACATGCACATGACTCATAATAATCTCCTCAAAACATCACTTAAATTTTTTTCTTGGGAGTCTTGACACGATAACATATCGTTAAAGCTTGACTTGTGAGCCTGTCACAACCTGAATGGAGGCCCGGATCGTAACACGGGACAAGGAGCCCCAAGAGACCCCAAGTCGACCCATGGCATAAGCACACACCTAACTCAATCAAGAACTAAATAACCATCAATACAATCATAACGGAAGTCCAACTTAAATATAACAACAAAAGCTTAATACATACATATGTCTGAATTGCCTCTAAACATGACGAGTTGATGGGACAAGACCCCAACTAACTCAACAAGCTGAAAACTGAAATACATAAAGAAAAGATAGATAGTCTAGTCCAAAAAAGATGAGGACTCACCAATAAGCAGACGCTAACTCTGATAAGCTGTCTAAGAGCAGGGTTGAACCTAAGAGTCGGGTCCTATATCATGAAAAGATATAGCAGAGAAAGTATGCGGTCAATACGTGGAATGTACCGTGTATGCAAGGTAAGTAAAACCGCTAAAGTAAATAAAATCTTTTAAACACAATGCGTTAATTAAAACATAAACATCAGTAAACATAGAGTAAGGCTTGCATGCATTCTTTCTGAAATCATGATCTTTTCATAATGACAATACATAGCTTTATAACATCAAACTGACTCAAATGACTCAAAGCTGAAATATGATATTTATAAAAAAGCTGAACGTTGAGTCAAACCTTACTTTTAGAACATGCATGTGTGTATAATAACCATGAGTAATGAATATTCATATCTAAATCATATAGAACAATGGGAGACTCGCCACTTAATTAACATACCACGATAGAGCTTACGTGGTCCCAACTATTACACTCAAGTGGGCAGAGCCGTCCAAAATCTTGCCAGGGCTAAGGACGCTACCATGATATCAATATCAAGCTACTTGGGCCATTAGGGTCAGGGATAGCTCACAAGGGAGGTCCCAATAATGTAATAGTATCATCCTAGTTGGCACGTAATTCTGGGGCATAGGGTGATTGACCTTAGCCCGCTCGGTGCTAGACTCTTCTACCAAAAACATGCAAATGCTCTACGTCATATATAAAGAATCTCAACATCATCTATTGACGAAGCTCAATGATCAAATACATCTCAAACACGAAATCAGGCATATAAGAAGCTTTAGTTCAAAACATACCACAAGCTGAAAACATACTTGGGAGCCTTTTCTCCAAAACCATGTGGTAAGCTATGCATAGGAAGATTTAACTCAAAACATGCCACAAGCTACAATATAAAATTTGGGAGTCTTCGCTCTAAAACAATGTGGTAAGCTTAGTTCGGAAAAATCCTCATTTAAACTTAACATGTGGACATTTCCCAAGGATCTACCATACTTAGAAATACTCAATTCTCATTGAAAACATAAAACATGGGTAGCTTCAAATCATTCTTTTTATCATAATATCTCATCATTATCACATTTACTTCACAAATCTCACTTTTCATGATCATATCATCAATGGGCTTCCACATTCATAAGGCTAGAAACATAATTTTAGTTGAAATTATTATAAAATTAGAACATGCTTCACAGTTTGATAATAAAATCATAATCTATTCATACCCATGTAAAGAAATTGAAGATTCATGCATTTCGGTAGAAACCCATAACTTGATCATAGGAAATTCTCATATTTAGATAGAAATTGGGCATGGGTGTGGAAGGAAACACCCACTAATAAACCTACATACTTGGAAGGGATTGATTCTACCACTTTTCTGATTTCCCAACAAGGATTTGAATGAAGACCTTGAAGACTTGCTCTAGATCACCTCCTCAACCTCTCAATTCTGCATGCATTGAAGGAAATAACTTAGAATAGGTTTCCCCCCTAAAACCCACTAAAACAAGCCTTAAACGACGTAGTTTAGGCTTTAGGAACTTAGGACTTACGAAAAAGCTCTTACTAAATTCCCAGGAAATTACTGCCAGGTGGTCCTAAAAGATGACCTGACGACCCGTGGTCCAGGGCAACGACTCGTCACCCTGCTCGTCAAGTACACTACCTTGTCTATTCTCCTGTGCTCATAACAGGTCACTTCACGACTTGTCAATTATGGTCACCAGTCGTTGAGTACACTGCCTATCCAATTTCCTTTACTCATTCCCCTTGACCACGGCTGACTCCACGAGTCGTGAGGACTGACCACGACTCGTGGTCATTCCTGTGGTGACTTCAATATCCATCTTCCATACTTGGCCCCAACCCCTCACCACGAGTCACCGAACGACTCGTGGTCCATACTCACGGGTCACAAAATGACTCGTTCTGTTACCTGGTGCAAATTTTTTTCCAGTTTTTCCCCATTTAAACTCCTAGGTCTGATCCTTGGGCTCCCGGGGTATAACAATATCACCCCCTTGGGAACATTCGTCCTCGAATGTTGAGAACAAGCAGAAAACAGAAACATGCAATTATCATATTCAAATATTGATCATTTAGACCGAAAAATGATAGAATGTCTACCTCCGATTCACAATATACAACTGATCTTAATTAGCAAATCACATACACACCCATATACAGAAAAGAAACTTGCGTGCATGAACTGATGAAACTAAATAGAGTTTTAGGTGAAAAAGGATACCTCAAGCTGACATTCAGCCGGTAGAGAATAAGTGTGGGTATTTAGCCATCATATCCGCTTCGGCTTCCCACGTAGCTCCTTCAACATGCTGATTCCTCCATAATACTTTAACTGAAGCTACTTCTTTGTTCCTTAACCTTCAAACCTGTCGATCTAGTATTTCCACCGGAACCTCCTCATAGCTAATGCTATCCTTTACACCAACGCTGTCCACCGGAACTACTAAAGCTGGATCTCCCAAACATTTATTCAGAAGCGATACATGAAACACAAGATGCACGAAAGATAACTCTGAGGGCAAGTCCAACTCATATGCTACCTTACCGACTCTTCTCATAATCCGGTAGGGACCAACACAGCGGGGACTGAGTTTTCCTTTCTTCCCAAACCGCATGACTCCCTTCTTGGGAGATACCTTCAGAAATACCCAATAGTCCACCTCGAACTCCAACTCTCTCCTCCTTACATCAACATATGACTTTTGATGACTCTGAGTAGTTTTTAGCCTGTCCCTTATCAACTGAACCTTCACCATAGCCTTATGAACAAAATATGGCCCTATCATAGCTGCCTTACCAACCTCAAACCTTCCAATAGGTGATCTACACATCTGCCCATAGAGAGCCTCGAACGGTGCCATTTGGATACTAGAGTGATATCTGTTATTGTAATCAAACTCGATCGGGGGCAGGTGTTCATCCCAACTACCTTTAAAGTCCATCAGGCAAGCTCTCAACATGTTTTCAAGAGTTTGAATCGTCCGCTCCACTTGACCATCTTTTTAAAGATGAAATGTTGTGTTGAGTTTAACCTGAGTCCCAAAGCCCTTTTTGAAAAGACCGCCAAAACTGAGAGGTAAATTGAGTACCTCGGTCTGAAATAATGGACAAGGGCACTCAATGTAATCGAACCAACTCCCAAATATACAGTTCGGCAATTTAATCCGCTGAATCTGTGGTTTGGACCGGTAGAAAGTGTGCAGCCTTGGTCAACCTGTCTACCACCACTCATATAGAATTATACTATCGACAAGTACGAGGTAGGCATATAATGAAATCCATACTAATATCTTCCCACTTCCAAGTGGGAATGCTAATATCTTGAAGTACGCCTCCCGATCTTTGATGCTAAACCTTCACTTGCGATAGTTTGGGCACTTGGCTACGAATTCTATAATATCCCTCTTCATGCCATTGCACCAGTATACTTCCCGAATGTCATGATACATCTTGGTTGTACCTGGATGAATAGAGTATCGGGATGCATGAGCCTAATGCAACATCCGACTACTCAAATCAACGACATGCGGAACGCATAGGTGATCCTGGTACCACAACACACCATCTCCCCCTTGGGAGAAGACCTCCACCTTCTGACTTCGAACGACTTCTTTCAGGTTTACCAATATCGGGTCCTCATCTTGCCTAGCTTTCACATCAATCACCAAGGATGATTTTGGTCCATTTTGCTCAACAACACCACAATCGGTTGAGTCGACCAACTTAACTCCCAACCTTGCAAGTCGATGGACATCTTTCACCAGCTCCTTCTTTCCCTTATCCACATGGGACACACTCTCCATAGAGATCCTACTAAGTGTGTCCGCTACCACATTAGCCTTACCCGGATGGTAAAGAACACTCATATCATAGTCTTTCAGTAGCTTTAACCACCTCCTTTGCCGTAGATTGAGGTCTTTCTGTGTGAACACATATTGTAAGCTCTTGTGATCCATAAACACATCCACATGGACCCCATATAAGTAATGTCGCCATATCTTCAATGCAAACACCACTGCTGCCAACTCTAGATCATGGGTCGGGTTATTCTTCTCATAGACTTTCAACTGTCTAGAGGCATATGCTATCACTTTTCCTCACTGCATCAATACACACCCGAGTACGATCCTCAAAGCATCACAATACACCACAAAACCATCGGTACCCTCGGGTAGAGTCAACACTAGTGCTGAAGTGAGTCGAGTCTTCAATTCTTGGAAGCTCTTCTTACAAGCCTCTGACCATTTAAACTTCACCTTTTTCTGAGTCAACTTGGTCAAGGGTGTTGCAATTAATGAAAAACCCTCAATAAATCTCCGGTAGTAGCCTTCTAGGCCCAAGAAACTTTAAATATCTAAAGGACACACCGGTCTAGGCCAATTTTTCACCGCCTTAATTTTCTGAGAATCTACCTTTATTCATTCACTCGATACCACATGACCCAAAAATGCTATGGAGTCCAACCAAAACTGCACTTGCTAAACTTGGCATATAATTAGTGATCCTTGAGAGTCTGAAGCACTACTCTCAAATGAGCGGAATGCTCCTCCTCGCTCCGAGAGTATATAAGGATGTCATCAATGAACCCGATCACGAACATGTACAGATATTTCTTGAACACCCTATTCATCATGTCCATAAAAGATGTAGGAGCATTTTTTAGCCCAAAAGACATAACTACAAACTCATAATGGCCATACTGCATCCTAAAGGTTGTCTTTGGGATATCTCTCTCCCGAACACTGAGATGATGATACTCGGACCTAAGATCTATCTTTGAGAAAAACTTGGCACCCTGAAGCTGGTCAAACAAATCATTGATCCTGGGTAAAGGATACCTGTTCTTGACGGAGACTTTTTTCAATTGTCCATAGTCAATACATATGCGAAGAGAACCATTCTTCTTTCAGACAAAGAGGATCGGTTCACCCCATGAAGACTTGCTCGGTCTAATGAAACCCTTATTTAACAAGTCTTCCAATTGCACTTTCAACTCCTTTAGCTCCACTGGAACCATCCAGTAGGGTGGAATAGATATCGGTTGGGTGTCAGGAAGAAAATCTATACCAAAATTAATCTCCTGCTCGGGAGGAACACCTGGAAAATCATCAAGAAAGTCCTCTGGATACTCACGTACTATTGGAACTGACTGGATAGTCGGGGTTTCGGACTCGAAATCCTTAACCCTAAGTAGATGGTACATGCAACCCTTAGAAATCATCTTCCTAACCTTCAAGTAGGAAACGAATTGACCTACAGGCACAACTGAACTACCCTTCCATTCTAAGACTGGCTCATCGAAAAATCTAAACTCTACTGCCCGGGTTCTATAATTAACTAAAGCATAGCATGTAAATAGCCAATCCATGTAGAGAATAACATCAAAATCAGTCATGGATAACTCTATCAGATCTGCTGAGGTGACCTTATGAAGGACTGAGTCTGGGAATCCTCTATACACCCGTCTAGCTATAACTGAGTCACCTACTGGGGTAGAAACTGAGAAGGGTGCTAACAAAACTTCAGGACTGACTCCGAAGCTACTGGCCGCATAAGGTGTCACAAAAGACAAGGTAGCCCTCAGATCTTGAAAAGAATAAACATCAATATGGTAAACTCGCAACATACTAGTGACCACATCTTAGGAGACCTCCTGCTCCTAACATGACGTAAAAGCATAGAATCTATTCTGGCGCAAATTGCTAGCTGTGCTAGTAGGTGCCCCCTGATGTGCTGAGCATGCGAGAGGGGCTGCTGAACTAGAAGCTAGGCCTTGGCCCCAACCTGATCCTGTCTCGTAGCTGGACAATCTCTAAGCATGTGTTCGAGCTGTCCACACCCAAAACAAGCAACTGAACCTGCCAAACATTGGCCCATGTGCCCTCGACAACATCTGCAACAAGCTCAAATATTAGAATTTGTGGGTCTACTGCTATTGCCCCTCGAGCCTGATGCCCCCCACCCCTGATCATATCATGGCCTAGATGGCACACTCAATGTTGAAGATGCTGGGGCTGATGATCTATGGTGGGTTTGTTGTCGGTGCCCACCACCAGACCTCTGCTGAGAGAATTTGTGATCCTCGGTCCTGGCCCTCTTGGCCTCCCTCTCTCTCGAATGTGCCACCTCCATCTGTTGGGAGTACAACACTATTCATGGGAAATTCATATCCCGATGGAGCATAGCGGTCCTACAATCTTTGTCTAAGTAGCCTGCTATTCCATGGATGAATCTACTCACTCGCATCCTCCGATCAGTTACCAATTCTGGGGAATATTTTTCTAGGCAAGTAGACTCAAGGGCATACTCTTGTACAATTGTTCTCCCTTGCTTCAAATTCATGAATTCAGCTGTTATCAACTCCCTCATCTCATGAGAGAAGAATCGGTCTAGGAATGCAACCTGGAACTCTTCCCAATTGACTGCACATGCTCCTGCGACCCTACTATCTTTCCATTAACGAACCCAAATATGCGCTACCCCTTTCAGCTGATAAGAGGCCAAATCAGCGCACTCAACCCCATTCATCCCCATGACTTGGGTGATTTTGACAATCTCATCTACAAACTCATGTGGGTCCTCATCTACCTTGGACCCAAGGAACTCCGGCGGGTTCATCCTCAAGAAGTATCTGACTCGAGCTGTCACTATATTTCCATCTTGCGGAACATGCAAAACGGCCTGCTGATCGACCTGAGCAGTCAAGGACACCGCAAGCATCTGAATAGCAGCCCGGAACTCAGCATGGGCAGCAGGTTCTGCTATCTGGGACTCCTGAACTGGTAGGGTTGGCTGATGCCCACGATCATTTCCATCCTCATGGCCTTCACCATCTCCATTCCTCCTTCCGTTCATTCTTTGAGGAGCCATGATCTTGCAATCACGAATAGTATGAATTAGAAGGAGAGAAAGACTTTTCATCGCACGACATAGATCATGAAAGAAGGGAACATTTCCTAAACGTCTCGTAGCCTCTTCGTCATAAGTGTGGCCCTCGTCACACCTATGAAAAAGACTCTACTTAACACGGATTTCAGACACCCTAGGACACTTCAAATATATGGCTCTGATACTATGTTTGTCACGACCCGAATAGAGGCCTGGATCATAACACGGGACAAGGAGCCCCGAGATACCCCAAGTCGACCCATGACATAAGCACACACCTAACTAAATCAAGAACTGAATAACCATTGATACAATCATAACTTAAGTCCAACTTAAATATAACATCCGAATATAAAATCTGAAGCTGAATACATATATATGTCTAAATAGCCTCTAAACATGTCCAGTTGATGAGACAAGAGCCTAACTAACTCAACAGGCTGGAAATTGAAATACACAAAGAAAAGATACATAGTTTGGTCCTCGGACAATAAGGACTCACCAATAAGCAGATGCTAACTCCAATAAGTTGTCTAACCGCGGGGCTGAACCTGAGAGCCGGGTCCTGTATCATGAAATAATATAAAATAGAAAGTATGCGATCAGTACGTGGAATGTACCGAGTATGCAAGGTAAGTAAAACCGCTAAAGTAAGTAAAATCTTTTAAACACAATGCATTAATTAAAACATAAACATCAGTAAATTGAGAGTAAGCCATGCATGCATTCTTTCTGAAATCATGATCTTTTCATAACATGACAATACATAGCTTTATTACATCAAACTAACTCGAATGACTCAAAGCTGAAATACAATATTTATAGAAAAGCTGAACATTGAGTCAAACCTTACTTTTAGAACCTGCATGTGTATATAATAACGATGAGTAATGAATATGCATATCTGAATCATATAGAACAATGGAAGACTCACCACTTAACCGACATACCATGATAAAGCTTACGTGGTCCCAACTATTATACTAAAGTGGACAGAGCCGTCCAAAATCTTACCAGGGCTAAGGACGCTACCATGATATTAATATCAAGCACATGGACTATTAGGGCCAGGTATAGCTCAAAAGGGAGGTCTCAATAATATAATAGTATCATCCTAAGTTGGCGCGTAGTTCTGGGGAATAGGGTGATCGACCCTTAGTCCGCTCGGTGCTAGACTCTTCTTCCAAAAACATGCAAATGCTCTACATCGTATATAACGAAGCTCAACATCATCTATTGACGAAGCTCAATGATCAAATACATCTCAAATACGAAATCATGCATATGAGAAGCTTTAGTTCAAAATAAATCACAAGATGAAAACATACTTGGGAGCCTTTGCTCCAAAAATGTGGTAAGCTATGTATAGGAAGATTCAACACAAAAAATATCACAAGCTAAAATATAAAATTTGGGAGTCTTCGCTCCAAAACAATGTGGTAAGCTTAGTTCGGGAAAATTGTCATTTAAACTTAACATGTGGGCATTGCCCAAGGATTTATCATACTTAGAAATACTCAATTCTCATCGAAAACATAATTATAAATATGGGTATCTTCAAATCATTCTTTACATCATAATATCTCATCAGTATCACATTTACTTCACAAATCTCACTTTTCATGATCATATCATCAATGGGCTTCCACATTCATAAGCCTAGAAACATAATTTTAGTTGAAATTATTATAAAATTAGCCCATGATTCACAATTCGATAATAAAATTATAATCAATTCATACCCATGTAAATAAATTGAAGATTCACGCATTTTGGTAGAAACCCCATAACTTGATTATAGGAAATTATCATATTTAGATAGAAATTGGGCATGGGTGAGGAAGCAAACACCCATTCATAACCCTACATAACTGGAAGGGATTGATTCTACCACTTCTCTGATTTCCCAAGAAGTATTTGAATGAAGACCTTGAAGACTTGCTCTAGATCACCTCCTCAACCTCTCAAGTTTGCATGCATGAAAGAAAATAACTTAGAATAGGTTTTTCCCTCTTAAAACCCACTAAAACAAGCCTTAAATGACATAGTTTAGGATTTTGGAACTTAGGAATTACGAAAAGGACCTTACTAAATTCATAGGAAATTACTGCAAGGTGGTCCTAACAGACGACCTAACAACCCGTGGTCCAGCGCAATGACTCTTCACCCTACTCGTCCAGTACACTGCCTTGTCTATTCTCCTGGACTCGTAACAGGTCACTTCACGACTCATGGTCACCAATCGTTGAGTAAACTACCTAACCAATTTCCTTTACTTATTCCCCTTGACCACGGATGACTCCACGAGTAGTGAGGATTGACTATGACTCGTGGTCATGCCCATTTTGACTTCAATTTCCATCTTCCAAACATGGCCCCAGCCCCTCATGACGAGTCAACAAACAACTCGTGGTCCATCCTTATGGTTGTTCTGTGACCTGGTGCAAAAAAATTCAATTTTTGCCCTTTTGAACTCCCGGCTCTGATCCTTGGGCTCCCGGGGTATAACAGAGCCTTGGCTCAAAATCATCCCATGAGTTTCAAAATAAGAATTTACTTGACTTTCAAAGATCATGCTAAGAATCATAAGTTCATGAGAGAATCTAGTAGAAAATATGCATTCATAATCATAAAACATGAGTTGAATCATAAGAGACATGAAATCATAAGAGAAACATAGAGTTTCATTCAATTTGGATCTAACCCTAGAAGTTCATGAAATCATGCTTGAAAATTTAAATTTATAGATTCATGAGGTATTTGATAAGGTACATGTAGTCATAATCATAGAAACATAAATTTAATTTCAAGAAAACTGATTTCATGGAAGAAAATGAAAGAATTCATCCACAATAAGCTTAATCCTATAATTTTGAAAATTAGGACATGGGAGGTGGAAATCATGAATTCAACTTGGTAAGGGCATGAGGGTGGAAGAAATTTCTCATTCATATCCCTACATACTTGGGTTTATGAGCCCTTGAATTGCCTTGAAGACCCAAGGAAGATTTGGAAGATCTTGAAGAAGAACCCTAGCTCCTTTCTTGAGAGAAAATACCACCTGCGGTCTTTGAAGGGAATGAAGATTTAGGCTAAGTTAAAACCTTTAATCTGACCCTTAGGAAGCCTAAAATAACATCATTTAGGAATTAGGAGCATAAGAGTTTACCAAAATACACACAAATTGCCGAAATAAAGCTTGAAATTGGTAGAACCAACGACTGAAGGAACAGGTCATTGGTTTATAGGATGACCTGTTCTATGGTTCGTCCAATCCTTTTCCTGTTTCACTAAACTGCTTATAACATTTTACTCCAAACACCTATTGATGCAAGGTTAGATGTATTGGAAAGAAGACTCAAAGGGATTTAATTTGATGTGTAGAATCACCCAAAACACTTTGTAAAATGGGATCTATGGTCATTTGAAGTTGACTTTTGTAAGAACTTATACGAAAACTCAATCGGTAAGAAGGTTGTCAACTGAACTTTGTGCTAAAGGTTCCTTATGACCTTAATTTGTATCCAATGCACTTCTCGCACTTAAGAGTTGATCTTAACACCTTGTGTCCATAAAATTCATCGGGTTTGGGTCGATCCACATACCTAGAACAGTTCCTAAACTTAGCCTAAAAGTCCAAGGGATTACAATATCTCATCTTACTAATAGATTTTATTAACCATACCATGATCCTATGATCCATTAAATGCTTCTCGTACCTCCTAATCTATATAGTTCATTCTCTGATCTTCATACCACAGACGAATACTACGGCACGTGCCACCTCACTACGAGTCGTACTGAAACCGTGGTCTCTGTAACAAATCCTGAAGACTTCTCTAGATCTGATTCAATGACTCCAAACAATGACCTGTATAATTAAGCAACGGTTTGTAAAATCTTTTTCGTCGGCTCTGGGCCAATTTTGAACAGCTCATTAGAACTCAACAACGGGCACAACCAATGACTCCTTAGTTCCTACGACGAGTCATATTAAGGTTCGTTGTTTGGTTGTGTTGTTGCTTTTTTGTTGTTTTCTATTGTAAGTATTGGGTATAATCTAGGACTTGTTTGGGTATTACATAGAACATAAATCTAGCTATCATCAGCTCAGAGTTAGGGAGAGTGACATACCGAAGATAGCTTTCAAGACTTGGTATAGTCACTATGAGTTTCTAGTTATGTCTTTTGGGCTAATGAATGCTCTAGCTGCTTTCATGGATTTGATGAATAGGGTGTTCAAGTATTATTTTTATATGTTAATTATTATCTTTATATACGATATCCATATATACTGTTACACCCCGTAAGATTCCCGGCATCTAGATGGCCTACTCGCACGTTAGTTAAGCATATTTGGAAGTCATACGTGCTAGAAAAGGGCCCGGGGAAAAATCGGACAAGCTCCAAGTCGGCGCGTCGCAAGGCAAACATGTGACTTATAAATCGCATTCCAGGAATGCGACTTATAAATCACATTCCAGGAATGCGACTTATAAATCACATTCCAGGAATGCGACTTATAGGTCCCGATTATTTTTAAGCTCCTCCACGATGGCAACGTGTCAAGGAGGTGGAGCCTCCGCGTTGGCTCCGTGACACGTTGGCCTTGACCAGGCCCAAGTATATAAAGCCCCACTTCGGTTTAAGTTGGCCATTTATCCATCTT
>JACEIK010002751.1:28389-41284 GCA_018107945.1 Datura stramonium | reverse complement strand
CAGATGGCCGGAGGCTGTGTTTACAGCCGCTATATAGCCCTTTTGTTTCCAGGAACCTGAGATAGAGCTAGCCAGGCACCAGACGTGCCTTGGCCCACCAATTAGTAGTCCAGGTCCGTCTAGGGCACCAGGTGTCAGTCATACCCCCCAAGGCGGGGCGTGACATATACTCTCAGAGGAAGGAGGATCATGCCACTCATTTGAGGATTGTGTTACAGACCCTCAAGGATTGTCAACTGTTTGCTAAATTCAGCAAGTATGAGTTTTGGCTGAACTCAGTAGCATTCTTGGGTCATGTAGTGTCTAGTGAGGGAATACAAGTGGACTCTCAAAATATAGAGGCAGTGAAGAACTGGCCTAGACCTATCAGTCCCACTAATATTAGAAGTTTTTTGTTTAGCTGGCTACTATAGGAGGTTCATAGAGTGATTTTCATACATTGAAGCACCGTTGACTAAGTTGAACCATAAGAAGGTCAACTTTTAGTGGTCTGATTCTTGTGAGAATTGTTTTCAGGAGTTAAAGACTTGACTCACTTCAGCCATAGTATTAACCCTACCGAAGGGTGCAAATGGTTTCATTGTATATTGTGATGCCTCTAGGATTGGCCTTTGGGTGTGTGTTGATACAAAATTATAAGGTCATTTCTTATGCCCCAAGAAAACTTAAGGCTCATGAAAGAAATTACCTGATGCATGACCTAGAGTTTGCACCGATGGTGTTTGCCTTGAAGATTTAAAAAGGCACTATCAATATGAGGTGCATGTGGATGTGTTCACGAACCATAAGATCCTTCAGTAAGTGTTTACTTAGAAGGACCTAAATTTTGCGATAATGGAGATGGCTAGAGCTTCTCTAGGACTATGGCATAAGTGTCCTTTATCATCCGAGAAAGGCTAATGTAGTGGAAGATGCTCTTAGTAGGCTGTCCATGGAGAGTGTGTCCCATGTCGAGAATAGAAGGAAGGGGTTGGTGAAGGATGTCCATAGGCTTGCTCGTTTAGGAGTTCTCCTTACATATTCGACGGATGGTGGTGTTATTGTCCAGAATAGGTCACAATCTTCATTGGTAACAAAGGTTACAACAAGGAAATATGAGGATCCTATCTTAGTAAAATTGAACGAAGCTGTTCAAAATTAGAAAGTAGAGGTTTTCTCCCAAGGAGAGACGGTGTACTCTGATTTCAGGGTCGTTTGTATGTGTCGGATATAGATGGCTTGAGGGAGCGGATGTCGAGCAAGGCTTACGGTTCTTGCTACTCTATCCACCCAAGTGCTACCAAGATGTACCATTGTTACACCCCGTAAGTTTTATCATCTAATGGATGCATGCATATGTATGTTGAGAGTTTTAGAGTATGACGCATGAAAGGAAGGGCTCAAGGGGTGAGTATACGAACACGGTATCGAGTGAGCATGAGGCCGGGGCTAGAGGCCAGGCGTCCTGGGCACCGCGTCGCTCTGCCAGGCTGGCTCATCGCGCCCCTGGCCTGGTGCTATGGCCAGCGCACCGCGCCACCCCTGCCACTGCCTCAACATATATATAAGTCCCTTTGTGAGTTTCTTGAATAATTTAAACATTTTCCCTCGGCTGAAAAGAGAGAGCAAGCTACAAGTTCATCCATTTTTCGTCAAATTACATCGTTAAACTCTATCCAAATGCAAATTTATCTTGGATAACAAGCTCTAGGCCTATGAGTAACTTCCCGACAGAGTTATTTCTTGAAAATTCGCTCGGAGTACCGGAACTCCCCCAAGTGAAAGTTGTCAGAATCACTTCTAATTGACTCCTAAGAAACTACTAGTGATAGGTAAGAGATTCTACCTTCTAAACACTCGAGAATTTGTGAGTTTTTGGCCGAATTAAATGGATTTGAATTATAGTTAATATTAGTGAAACATATCATTAGTTGCCAAATATTAGTATTGAAAATAGCCTTATTCTCTCAGCGTGAAAGCTACAATTGTGTGAAATTACCAACTACAGGTTGGAACTAATTGGATAAATGAGAATTGACATTCGAGGTATGTTAAAGTTAACCTCTTCGGCAAGTTATTCCTATCATACAGTAATACGACCTATGTCCTTGTAAGCGATTCATAAGCATGTGTATTGTGATTAACTACTTCAGATAGTTTGAGATTAAAGTTTACTATTTAGGTTGGGACTATATAGCCTCCCGTCGACCAACCTCAGGGTTACTTGTTGTGTCATCGCCTATGGGGCTATAGATTGCTCAGAAGAGCTATATGTTGTCTAACAGGACTATATTAAAGCCTATAAGGCCATATTACAGTCCATCTATGAATGTACTTCTTCTTTTATGCCATAACAACATCACTGACCCTCCGTCGATCCTTGTATGCCCAGGGTATAGTTAAAAGAGCCCAAAGGGCTCAGACGCAGCTACAGGAGCCCAGCGGGCTCAGTTGCAGACCTAGAGACTAGGTAGGATGGCTATAGTTACCTGTTGACTCATATTGACCATGCTAGGGGTTTATGGATTGAATTGTACTTTCCAGGGCTTATGGGAGCCCGGGTGGGTTATTTTGTGCTGATTTTAACTTCCAGGCTTATAGGGGCCAGGTAAGGTTCTTGTTCGTATTACTTACTTGTTAGCTATGCTTCAGGTTGTGAGGCTAGTCGGGTTATAACTGTTATCCTTGGTATTGTTTACTTTTAGTTCTTTTATCAGTTCTGTTCAGTCATTTTCATTACTGCCTTACATATTCGGTACATATTGTACTAACACCTATCTTTGGGGTTCTGCATACTTGTCTGTAGGTGCGGATAGATGTGGTTAAGGACCTTCTTAGCTGTCAGCCAGAGCTAGCAGTTTAGTCAGCTACTTTTCTCCGGAGTTGATAGTTAGAAATGTTTGCTCTTTTGTGGTATAGCTTTTGGGTAGGTTGGGGCCTTGTCCCAACCACTATTCCACTCTTAGAGGCTTGCGTACTATAAATTTTCAGTTGTTAGTAATTTTTGGTTGTGTGGAGCCTAGTTTAGCTAGTTAGTTAGCAGCCTGTCGGCTATAGTATGACTATAACTGCCGATTTTCATGTTGTTATGACTCGACAGCATGGTAGTCTTGTTAGCCCACATAGTATCCCTTTATTTTAGTGTTGTTGGGTTAGCTATTTTCTTTTAAAAGTTTACTGCGTGGCCTTGTTAGCCCAAGGTTGTATTTACGACCGAGATATAGCATTTTGTTTTCTTGATTTAAGTTGCTGGAAGGCACCAGAGGCGCATATACCCATCCAAGTCAGACCCGATCTGAGTGTGGCATTAGGTTCCAGTCATGTCTCCCAAGGTGGGGCGTGACAACTATGATCTATGGGAAATCTATTGGTGGAATGGCATGAAGGACATAATGGAGTTTGCAACTAAGTGTTTGAATTGTCAATAGGTAAGGGTTGAGCATCAGAGACTTGGGGGTATACTTCAGGAAATTAGTACTCCTACGTGAATGTAGGAATAGATCAACATGGATTTCATTACAAGATAGCCTCATACGTGCCGATAGTGTGACTCTATATGGGTGATTGTAGACAGGTTGACCTAAATCAACACATTTCTTACTAGTCAAAACTATAGATTGAGTGAGGATTATGCTAGACTATACATTCGGGAGTTGGTTCAGTTGCATGGAGTTCCTTTGTCCATTATATTATATATGGTTACTCAATTTACCTCTCAATTTTGGAGATCCTTTCAGAGGGGCCTCGGTACTTAGGTGAAGCTTAGCACAACTTTCCACTCGTAGACGGACGGTCAGGCCGAGTGGACCATTCAGACTCTAGAGGATATGTTGGGAGCTTGTGTGATTGATTTCAATGATAGTTGGGATGATCACTTACCCCTTATTGAGTTTTCCTACAATAACAGTTATCACTCCAGTATTTAGATGGCTCTATTTGAGGCTCTTTATGGATGAAGATGTATGTCACTTATTGGATGGTTCGAGGTAGGTGAGGCTATGTTGATAGGGACAGATTCAGTTTATGAGCTATGGAGAAAGTTTGTATTATTAGATAGGCTGAAAATAACACAGAGTCGATAGAAATAATATACGAATGTTAGGGGGAGAGAGCTTGAGTTTACGGTCGATGATTGGGTGTTTCTGAAGGTGTCTCTCATGAAGGGAGTTATGAGGTTTGGCAAGAAAGGGAAGCTTAGTCTTTGATATGTTGGTCCTTACAAGATTTTGAGACGTGTTGGCAATATGGATTATGAGTTGGAGCTACCAGCGAAGTAAGCTTCGGTACATTCAATTTTCCATGTGTCCTTGTTGAAAAACTACATTGGTTAGCCAACTTTAGTTGTTCCAGTAGAGAGCATTGGTGTGAAGGAGCGTTACCTATGAGGAGGTTCCTGTTGAGATCATTGATCATCAGGTTCTGTGAAGGTTTTGTGGAGGAATAGCTAGTTGAGGGAGCTATGGGGGAAACTGAAGAAGATATGATGGCTAAATACCCACATCTTTTTCCTTCTGAGGACACTTAATTGTTTGTTATGTTTTGTTATGTCTTTCAATTTTAGACTTAGTGAGCTAGTTGGGGTTGTTGTCCCATTAGCTCATCGTATGGTCAGAGCCTTTTTAGACAGTTATGTATTAGATGGTTCTGCATTGTGACATGTGGTATTTGTTCATACTTTATTTCATTTAGACTTTCTCTTATCTTATGCTTTATTTCATTTCCACTTTAAGTATACCCTTGTTCATGCTATGTGCCATGGGTTAGCTTGAAGCCCTTTATGGTTCTAGGTTCCATGTCTCTATCCGGAGTCCATGCTCAGGCAGTGACCCCATGCTCGGGCAGTGACAATAACCTACATTGGTGATGTAGTTTTGGGTCTTATGGGTTGTCTTGAACCCTTTCACCACAATCAGTGCTAAATAATCCTCCCAAAACATATGCTCATATAACTAGGACTTTCTAAGGCAACTGAAAACATCATTATAAAGCACTTTAGCCATAAATTTAATAAGTGTTTCAAATATCTCTATTGATCCTTGGCTCAAAATCTCTTTAAACTTTTCTTAGGTTTCTTGTAATACCCCAGAAAGTCCTAAGAATAGACCCGGGAGTTTAATTTGAAAAGTGAAGAAAACAGGCAAAAACATCACAGGACTACCGACTCAACGACTGGTGGGTGGATACCATGAGTCATCGAAAGCAGTCATGGAATGGGGGTTCATGGAAGCTGGACGGTGTAACGACTCGTTGTCAGGAACAACGATTCATTGTTACCAGTCGTTGGGAGGACTGAGCTTAGGCTGAGGTGGAAACAACGAAGCATCCCATGATTCGTGGCAAAGAGCAACGACTCATTGTTTCTAGTTGTTGTCTGAAGATTGAGAATCTCAGTGCCTACTACAGATGGAGACCACGACTCGTTGGATGCCACCACGAGTCGTGGTGAGGCTCATGGAAAGGAAAGCCAGGTTTGGTCAAGGAGTTAATGACAGTCGATCCAACGACTCTTCGTTTGAAGTAATTACTTGTCCTGACGAGTCGTTTGAAGGATTTAAGATATGATATGAGGCAGTGGACCCAACGACTCGATACCACAAGTTGTGGTATGTTGGAACGACCCGTTGGGTCGGTCTTTGGTATGTCCAGAGCAGTTTTCAGGGAAATAATTTTAAGGGCATTTTTGACTTTTCCACTTTTTAAGACCCTAAAACTATGTCGTTTTGGATATTTTCTGAGTGTGATAAGATGAGTTAAGTCCTTTATGCATGCCCATTCTCATGCAAGAGCTTAGAGAGAGGTTTTTGGGAGATTCAAGGTCTTCTTCCCCAAATTTTCATCAATTTCTTGGTGGGTATTCAAGGAACCTCAAAATTAATCCATTCCCAGGTATGTAGGGTTTTAGAATGGGTGATTCCTTTCACATCCATGCCCAAATTTCGATGTAATCATGAATCATCCTATTCAACTCCTATGGGGTTTTATCCAAATGCATGAAAATGTGATTTCTCTTTTATTGGATTGATTTAATTGAGTTTTAATTATTGAATTACGAATGATGGGCAAGTTTTATATTATTTTCCTTATAATCATATTTCAAGACTTTTAAATCTAAAATGCCTATTGATGAAGATTCATGAAAGTTATGATTTATGATGAATACTCTATAATTTGAGTTTATTGATGATGTAAAAAGAATGATTTCAAGTTATCCATGTTTATGAGCATATTTTAAAAGAATTGAATAAGATTAAGTATTGGGCAATGCGCACAGGTTAAAGAATGATTTATGAAGCGAATTTCATGATTTATTGATTTATGATGTTGGCCAATGAAAAGGGCCTATGATTCTTGGCTAAGCATGTCTTAAAGGGGATCAATGAGATAAATGTTATATTTTAGCCAAAGAATCTTAATGCATGATGTTATTGATTTATGTATGAGCCTATATGCATATTTTTGGGAGCCGTGTCTAGCACCGAACAATCCGGCGTTCAAAGGACTACGTCGATGTCTCATAAACCACGTGCCACCGTATGTTTCTAATGATATGATGTATTGATAATGATCCCCTCAAATGTGATATCACGCCTAATGCACGACCCTCGCCTGGCAAGCCAGGGTCGGCTTTGCCCACTTGATTGAGATAGTTGGGGCACCATGAAAGGCTCTACCATGATGGTGTCAGTTATGACGAGTCCTCCCATTGTTCCGCATGTTTTATGCATTGTTATACTTATGTTATTGGCTCAAGTTATGTTATGATAATGTTTACTTACGATTATATTTATGAACTCTTTATGAATGGTTTGAAAGCCTTGAGCCGTATGTTGACTTACAAAGTTTATGATACAAGCATTATATCCTTCTCCCATATTTATTTATGAGTTTATGTTACTTTTAAATTTCCGTTTTACTTACCCTGCATACTCAGTACATTCAACGTACTGACCGCATACCTTTTATATTGTATTGTTTCATGATACAGGGTCCGGATCTCAGGCTCATCCTCATCCTTAGCCCGTCTCAGCTTACGTTCTCAACTTATTGGTGAGTCCTCATGTTTCGAGGGCTATTTTACAGACTTTTATGTTATCTTATGTTTCAGTGTCGTTCGGGTTAGATGGGGATGTTGTTCCATCAACCCATCATATGTAGTAGAGGCTTTCAGACATTGTATAGTATTCAGCTCATGTGTACGCTTAGTATTTCTGGTGTTATGCTATGTTTATGTTTCCTGTATGTTTCTGTTAAGTATTCCTCTTTACTTAAATGAGATTAGGTTTATGCATGTGCCTGGGTCGACTTGGGGTCCCTGGGGGGTCCCTTGTCCCGTGTCTACAATCCGGGTGTACGTTTGGGTCGTGACAAGCTTGGTATCAGAGCAATAGGTTTGAAGTGTCCTAGGGTGTCTGAAAGTCGCGTTAAGTAGAGTCTTTTTATGGGTGTGAATCGCGCCACACCTATGACGGAGAGGCTACTAGACGTTTAGGAAATGCTCCCTTCTTTCATATTCTATGTCGTGCGATGAATAGCCTTTCCATCCTTCTAATTCATGCGATTAGCGATTGCAGAATTATGGCTCCTAGAAGAATGAACAGGAGGAGGAATGGAAATGATGAAGGCCACGGGGGTGGCAATGACCATGGGCATCAGCAAGCCCCACCTATTAAGGAGCAGTAGGCACCAGAAACAGCTGCCCACGCTGAGTTTCAAGCGGCTATTCAGATGTTGGCGTAGGCCTTGACCGCTCAGGTCAACCAGGAAGGCTGTTGCGCAGGTTCTATAGAATGGAAATGCAGCGGCGATTCAAATTAGAGACTTCTTGAGGATAAACCCTACTGAGTTTATAGGATTAAAGGTGGACGAGGATCCAGACGAGTTCATTGACGGGATATTGAAGGTCACTCAGGTTATGGGGGTGATAAATGGGGAGTGTGTGGAATTGGCCTCCTATTAGCTAAAAGAGGTCGATCATATTTGGTACAAGCAATGGAAGGACAGCAGGGCTGGGGAACGAGCGCTATCAACTAGGATGAGTTCCACATGACCTTTCTTGACAGGTTCTTCCCTTGGGAGATGAGGGAGTTGAAAGCAACTGAGTTTGTGAACCTCAAGAAAGGAAAGATGACAGTGCTGGAGTATTCACTTGAGTTCACTCGCTTGTCAAAGTATGCCCAAGAGTTAGTGATGGATCAGAGAGCGTGGGTGAGCCAATTCTTTCGTGGACTTTCCTCGCATAGTGTTATACGCCCAACATATGGAGGCAGCTCATGTGAGGGAGAGGGGGGCAAAGAGGGCTCGGACGGATAGCCATGGGTTTTCGCATCAGAGGTCTGGCGGTGGCTACTGTCCACAGTTTCAGCAGAAATCACTAGCCCCAGCACCATCATCGGCTAGTGTTCCATCCAAAACTAGGGGCGATCAGAGGGGCAGGGCTTCAGGAGAGAGGGATCAGAGAGGCACCTAGTTAGAGAATACCTCTCCATCCTACGGGAAGTGCGGCAAGAGTCATGCTGGAGAGTGCTTGCTCAGTTCAGATGGTTGCTATGGGTGTGGTAGGTCTAGGCACATGCGCTGAGCGTGCCCATATGCTAGACAAGGTGATGATAGGGGTCATGCACAGACCACCAGAACAACAACAGCTCCAGCTCGTTCCACTACACAGGGAGCATCGACTAGAGAAGGTGGCGGACAACGCCAAAACCGAGTCTATTCCCTTGCCTCACGTCAGGAGCAGGAGACTTCGCCAGAAGTGGTCACTGGTATGTTGTGTGACTTTCATATTGATTTTTATGCCTTGCTAGATTCGAGAAATACTTTTTCTTTCGTGACTCCTTACATTACAAGTAGCCTTGGAGTTAGTCCCGAGACCTTGTCAGAACCGTTTTCAGTTTCGACCCCTGTTGGTGATTAGGTCATAGCTAGACGAGTATTTAGGGAATGCTCGATCACTGTGTTGCATAAGGTTACCTCCGCAGATCTTGTAGAATTAGACATGACTGACTTTTACATTATTCTTTGCATAGATTGGTTGTTTACATGTTATGCTTCAATTAATTATAGAACCCGTATAGTGGAATTTCATTTTCTGGGTGAGTCAGTGTTGGAGTGGAAGGGTAGTTCAGAGGTACCAGTAGGTCAGTTTATTTCCTATCTTAAGGCTAGGAAGATAATCTCTAAAGGTTTCATGTACCACCTAGTTAGGATTAAGGATGTTGAGTCCAAGACCCCGATTATTTAGTCAGTTCCAGTGGTGTGCGAATATCCGAAGGTGTTTCTTGATTATTTGATAGGTGTTCTTCTAGAGAGGGAAATTGATTTCAGTGTTGATCTATTACCCGATACACAGCCTATCTCTATTCCTCCCTACAGGATGGCTCTAGCCGAGCTAAAGGAATTGAAGGATCAGCTAAAGGATCTATTGGATAAGGGATTCATTAGACCGAGCCAGTCTCCATGGGGTGCACCAATTCTATTTGTTTGAAAGAAGGACGGTTCCCTTCGCATGTGTATTAACTATCGGCAATTGAACAAGGTTATCATCAAGAACAGGTACCCCTTACCCAGGATCGATGATTTGTTTGACCAGCTTCAGGGTGCCAAGTGCTTCTCCGAGATTGATCTCAGGTCCAGGTATCACCAGCTCAGGGTTTGGGAGAGTGACATCCCAAAGACCTCTTTTAGGACTTGGTATAGTCACTACGAATTTGTTGTTATGTCTTTCGGATTAACCAATGCCCCAAAAACTTTTATGGATCTAATGAACAGGCTGTTTAAGGTATATTTGGATATGTTCATGATTGTGTTCATTGACGACATCTTAACATACTCACGGAGCGAGGAGGAGCATGCCGCTCACCTGAGAGTAGTACTTCAGACCCTCAAGGATCATCAACTATATGCAAATTTCAGTAAGTGCGAATTTTGGCTAGACTTGGTGGCATTTCTGGGTCATGTGGTATCAAGCGAAGGCATAAGGGTAGATTCCCATAAAATTGAGGCGGTGAAGAATTGGCCTAGACCAGTGAATCCTTCAGAAATTCAGAGTTTCTTGGGTCTGGCCGGCTATTATCGGAGGTTTGTTGGGGGTTTCTCATCTATTATGGCACCTTTGACTAAGGTTGGACTCAAAAAAGGTGATGTTCCAATGGTCGGAAGATTGTGAGAAAAGCTTTAAAGAGTTGAAGACCCGACTCACTTCAGCACCAGTGTTGACTTTGCCCGAGGGTACTAAAGGCTTTGGTGTATATTGTGATGCTTCAATAGTCGGACTGGGATGTGTGTTGATGCAGCGTGGGAAGGTAATAACATATGCCTCGGGACAACTGAAAGTTCATGAAAAGAATTACCCGACCCATGATCTCGAGTTAGCCGCAGTGGTGTTTGCATTGAAGATATGGTGGCATTACTTGTATGGGGTCCACGTAGATGTATTTACGGATCACACGAGCTTGTAGTATGTGTTCACACAGAAGAATCAAAATCTTCGGCAAAAAAAGTGGTCGGAGTTACTTAAGGACTATGACTTGAGCGTCCTTTACCACCCGAGCAAGGCCAATGTGGTTGCAGATGCACTTAGTAGGCTCTCTATGGAGAGTGTGTCCCACGTGGATGAGGAAAAGAAGGAGTTGGTGAAGGATGTCCACCGACTTGCAAGACTGGGAGTTAGACTGATCGACTCGACTGATGGCGGCGTTATTGTGCAGAATGGTTCAGAATCATACTTAGTGGTCGATGTTAAATCTAATCAAGATGAGGACCCGACTTTGAGGAATTTGAAGGAAGCAGTGCGGAGTCAAACGGTGGAGGTTTTCTCCCAAGGGGGAGATGGTGTGCTACGATACCAGGGTCGACTATGTATTCCAGACGTTGATAATTTGAGAGTCCGAATATTGCATGAGGCAGATGCTACTAGATATTCTATCAATCCGGGATCCACAAAGATGTATCGGGACTTGCGAGAAATCTATTGGTGGGATGGTATGAAGAAAGATATTGCGGAGTTCGTAGCTAAATGTCCAAACTGTCAGCAAGTGAAAGTCGAGCATCAAAGGCCGGGAGGTGTACTTTAGGATATTAGCATTCCCACTTGGAAGTGGGAGGAAATAAATATGGATTTCATTACAGGCCTAGCTCATACTCGATGACACTATGACTCCATTTGGGTGGTGGTAGACAGGTTAGCTAAGGCTGCATACTTTCTACCGATCAAAACTACGAATTCGACGGATGATTATGCTAAGTTGTATATTCGGGAGTTGGTTCGACTTCATGGAGTGCTCTTGTCTGTTATTTCAGATCGAGGTACTCAGTTTACTTCTCAATTCTGGCATTCTTTTTAGAAGAGACTTCAGACCCAGATTAAGCTCAGCACAACATTCCACCCGCAAATGGACAGCCAGGAGGAACAAACAATCCAGACTCTCGAGAACATGTTGAGGGCATGTGTTATAGATTCTAAAGGTAGTTGGGATGATCATTTGACCTTAATCGAGTTTTCTTATAATAATAGCTATCACTCCAACATCCAAATGGCACTATTTGAGGCTCTTTACAGGCGAAGGTGTAGATCTCCCATCGGATGATTTGAGGTTGGTGAGGTAGATGTGATAGGACCAAATTCAGTTCACGAAGCGATGGTGAAGGTTCAGTTGATAAGGGATGGGTTAAAAACCGCCCAGAGTCGTCAGAAATCGTATGCTGATGTGAGGAGAAGGGATCTGGATTTTAATGTGGACAACTGGGTATTTCTGAAGGTATCTGCCATGAAGGGAGTCATACGGTTCAGAAAGAGAGGGAAACTCAGTCCCCGCTATTTTGGCCCCTACCGGGTTGTGAGGAGAGTTGATAAGGTGGCGTATGAGTTAGACTTGCCTTTGGAGTTATCTTCAGTTCATTCGGTGTTTCATATGTCGCTTTTGAAAAAGTGTTTGGGTGACCCAACTTTGGTGGTCCCGGGTAAATAGCATTGGAGTAAAAGACAACCTCAGTTATGAAGAAATTCCCGTTGAAATCTTGGATCGTCAAGTCCGGAAGTTGAGAAACAAAGAAGTTTCTTCGGTTAAAGTTTTATGGAAGAATCAACATGTTGAGGGATCTACGTGGGAAGCTGAAGCGGATATGATGGCTAGATATCCACATTTGTTCTCTACCGTCTTGATTCCGACTTGAGGTATTAGTTTTGCCTTATGTCTCTATCTAGTTTTCATATTCAGTTCATGCGTGCAAGTTTCTTTTATATATGAATGTGTATGTGAAGTATGAGATCCGTTTAGCTATATGGTTTTATTCAGAGGTAGTCATTTCGTGAAAATTTCGATTAAAGTGATCAGTATATAGCTGTAAATTGTATGTTTCTGTTTGCTGCTTGTTTCCTACATTCGAGGATGAATGATTCCAAGGGGGAGATATTGTAATACCCCCAAAAAGGCGTAATAATAGACCCGGGAGTTTAATTTGAAAAGTGCAGAAAACTGGCAAAAACATCACAAGATGAGCGACTCAAGGACTCGCGAGTGGATACCACGAGTCGTCGAAAGCAGTCGTGGAATGGGGGTTCAGGGAAGTAGTGGTGAAAACGGATGGTGTAACAACTCATTGTCAAGAACAACGAGTCGTTGTTACCAGTCGTTGGGAGGACTGAGCTTAAGCTGAGGGGGAAACAACGGGGCATCCCGCGATTCGTGGCAAGGAGCAACGACCCGTTATTTCTAGTCGTTGTTTGAAGATTGAGAATCTCAGTGCCTACTATGGATGGAGACCACGACTCGTTGGATACCACCACCAGTCGTGGTGAGGCTCGTGGAAAGGAAAGCCGGGTTTGGTAAAGGAGTTGACGACGGTCGATCCAACGACTCGTCGTTTGAAGTAACGACTCGTCCTAATGAGTCGTTTGAAGGATCTGAGATATGATATG
>JACEIK010002751.1:0-19609 GCA_018107945.1 Datura stramonium | reverse complement strand
AATTATTATTTAATTAGTATTTTAATATTTAGGACTTTGAAATTAATTAAAGTTATAGCTATTAAATCTTTACTTATTTGTAAAAGGCAAGAACTCCTCAATATTTAGTATTTTGAAATTAACTAAAAATTTTGTAACGACTCGTATGTCATCAAGAGGGGAATAAGTTCGGGACACCCTAACTAGCATGAGTTGTGGGTAGGAAGGTGTTGCTTGAGTGTTAGTGAAAAATTTGAGTTAGGGAGTGGTTTCAGAATAGGTTTGGGAGCTACTGGTCACGGGGAACCACTACAGCGGGGAAATTTCCGTTGCAGCGAGACCATTATTACGGTCGAAGTTTCGCTGTAACGGATTAAGAGAATAATTGCTGGATTTTTCGTGGCGGTGCCCTGACCGCCATGACGGGTCAACTAAAGAAGAAAAGTGACCGTTGCAGCGGACGATGGAAATCACTAAGTGGGTTTTAAGTGGGATTTCAGGGGTTATGCCTCATTACTTTCAAAACACAAACTCCCAAGAGCTAGAGGCGATTTTCCCCTAGAGCAGTATAATTTCTGTTCTCAAGGTAAGAAACTCAACTTACTTCTTCTACGTTTGATTCCTTAACACCTATGAATCAAGGGGGGACTCCCTAATGATGATTTTTCTAGCAAGAGAACCCTAGGTTGGTAGAACTAGGGATGAATAATGGGGAACTAATGGTTGTTGATTCCTAAGTTTAGAAGAGAGTAATGACCACTCCCTAAGGCGTAGTTCTTATAGAACGTGGTTCATGTGGAAATTTAGACCTAGAACAAGGTGAAATTGGGACTTTACCCTTAAAAACTACCTTTAAAAGGGTTTGAGGTAGTAATGTTAAAGAATTTGTCCATGGAAAACGGGTAGAATGGGGTCGGTTTGAATTCTCAAAACCCTTAATTTTAGAAGTAGATTATTGAATTGTTTGAATCTCTTGTTTTTAGAATTTGAACGTTCAGAGGCGTTGAGGAAAGGCAAGGCTCCAGCAGAGTAATTTGCACCTAAATCCTCCAAATCGAGGTAGGTTATGGTTCAGAAGGAGTTACACTTTTCATAATGGTATGCATAGATGTGGAGAAATAATATGTATGTTGGTCTCTAGACCTTAAGTGTTTTAAATCTTCCTTGCTAAGTTCCCTAGTTTAGTGATCCTAATGTGTTGTTGTTACCTGTGTAATATGAAGTGAGCGTGTATGGTTTGTTCATGTCCTTTTGTACTTGTTGAGAATGATTCAAATTGGTTAATTGTTTAAGTTAATGAAGGTAAGATGAGACCTCCTAAAAGTCATATCAATGGACTTAAGGATAACATATTTATTATGAGAATGAATGTGGATACTATGAATATCCTGAGATGAGGGGCTCGTGCTCGAGGGGAGCATTCGAGCGAGCAATAATGATTAAGTGGCTCGTGTCCAAAGGGAGCATTTGGACGAGCATATGAGTGAGAGAAGGTAGCACGCCGGTACGGTACATAAATTTTTAGAGTATCCTGAAGGTCATGATTGAAAGGTCAGAAATAAGATCCTCTGGTATGTGTGTACATCGATGTTCTTTGATTGAGTGTTTATGGTGATGTGACAGAGGCGTGTGCCCGGCATATCATCATTCATCGTATTAATTGATTTACTGTAAGAATGTGAGAATTGGACTGTGTATGTGGGTGTCCGACTAAATTGAACTTGTGGTCATGTGTTACCATCTGAATTGTTAAGGCATTGTGATGAGTTGATAGTGGGAATTTTTAAATGAGAACTCGTGATTGAGTTGTGAAATCTTTGTGAAAGATTTATTCTATATCCTGTGTGGTTATATGGTATCAATTGTTTATTGATGACTTTGAATAGCGGGGATAATTTTAGTGATTGCAAGTTGTAACAAGATAGTGAAATATTTGGTGTATAGCTAAGTCAAGCTACTGCCAAGGTAGTACCACTGTAGCGAAACTTGTTCTACTGCGGTGAGACAGTGGCAGCGATCAAGCGACTGCTGCAGCGATGTCCCAATCCAATGAGCAGGCCGGTTAGCACTTGAGTAGAAGTAATTCCTAAAATGTGTATTATCTATATATATGAATGGTGTTTTGAGCTAATTTCATATTTTTGTTATATGTATGTATGTTATTATGTAAGGTCGGCCGATAATGCCTACCAGTAATGTGTTTTGTATAGATGCAACTCCTGCAATTTTTTTCTGAGTGCAGAATCCGATCCTGAAAGCTTATCTCGACCTCACCTCTAGAGTAGCATCAGAATAAAGGAAAGGTGAGAAATGTCATATGTGCAGATCTACTCCTCCTCCGAAGATGTCTCTTCTCCAGATATTTATAGCTTCTTACTCATTTCTGTCTTAATACAATCTTAGATAATATTAGGTAGACGTCTTTATATGCAATGAAAATCATATTCTGGGAGTATTATTTTAGTGGATGATTTTTGATTTCTTTTTTATAGTGATGTTCCGTTAATATATTTTAAATGTGGTTTATTCCTTTTGAATATCGATTGTTTTGGGGTAAAGAGTTGTGAAATATTGGTTCGCCCACCGGAGGGTTAGTGTGGGTGCCAATTATGATCATTTGGGTCATGAAAAAGTTGGTATCAGAGCCCTAGATTCATTGATCTCATTGCACCAAAATGAGTCTAGAAGAGTCTCGCGAATCGATACGGAGACGTCCATAAATTATCTTCGAGAGGCTGTAAGACTTTAAGAAACCTCCCTTCTTTCTTTCCTTTTCGTTCGATTACTTGATTCCAATCAGTATTTGGTGATCCAAATTGGTATCTAACAATTATTATTTATTTCACTCACAGATGGTGAGAACACATGTAGGTGGAAACAAAGAGGAAGCACCCGAGCCAGCAGCAGCAACCGCAGTTCACAATAGAGGACGGGGTCAAGGTAACGGGGGTACTGCTAGAGGAGAGGCTCGTGCTCCTGCTCCAGTTTGAGAGAGATCAAAATTTCCCATACCACCAGCGACGCAAAAGAGGGTGGTTGTGGAGGTGGAGGTTTTGGCTCAAGTAGAGGTTGTAGCCGCTCTAGGATCCTCCAAGGTCTTGGCTCAGGTTCTTAACCTTCTGAGTGGCCTTATGGGTAATGGAGTAGCACCAGCGCCTCCTGTAGGGTAGCAGTCAGGGATACAAATGTCGCTACTATGGCTCCTTGTATTAATAATATGTTAGAGGCTGTGATGTTCCCAAGGCTGGTAGTTAGATCGGTAATGACTAAGGAGGAACATGACTTGTTCTGGAGGTTCACCAAGATGAAGCCTCCTCCCTTCTACTTTACTGAGGCGGAGCACACCTATGAGTTCATAGCTGACTATCATGAGAGGCTCCACAAAATGGGGGCAGTGGAGAAGTATAGGGTAGAGTTTGTCACCTTCCAGCAGACTGGTGATGCTATGCTCTGGAAGATGGCTTTTGTGGAGTGTAGACCAGCAGGGTCACCACCATTGACCTGGACCCAATTCTACTCCACTTTTCTGGAGAAGTTGTACATTGTATCCCAAGAGACAGAAGGCAGAACAAGTTCACCGTCATTGAGCAGGGGAGCTCTTTAGTCGCAGCTTACGAGGCCCAATTTCACTCACTGTCCAGGTATGCTCTGCTCTTACTAACCATAGAGGAAGGGAGGATCAGGAAATTTTTTAAAGTCCTGAATGTGGGTATCTAGCTGTCAGCCCTTCAGATGGTTTCTGCAGGCAGGACCTTTCAGGAAGTAGTGGATTATGTGAAAAATGTGTAGGGGGTGAAACAGGATGGTTATGTGAAGAATGCCATGAAGAAAGCTCGGAAGGTGGGTTCTCACAGCGGCACTCTTGCTAGGACTCCGGTACTTCAGTGCTACTCAAGATGCCCTGTTCAATAAACCATACAAGTGCCAGCTGGGGGTCCGCCTAGGGACCACTCCACAACTAGCAGGTACAGTCAGGGGTAACTAGATAATTCGCTTAGACTTTGGGGCTCGCCCCATTTCTTTGGTTCTGACTTAGAGACCAATGAATGAGAAGGTATGTCACGAGTGCAGAGAGTATATCTATATCCACAGATGGTGTCCCAAATTTGGTTAGGGTGAGCATATTGTTCTGCATCCAGTTCCTCAAGCTTCAGCCCCTACGGGGAGAGGAATGAGTGCATTCAACAGGGATCACCCCCAGTTAAGGAGGGGCAATCATCTAGTGGTTAGAGGTTGTAACTAGATAGATAGAGGAGGTGCTCAGACCAGAAGGGGTGGCAATTAGTCCGATGGAGGGGTTACACAGCCTAATAGGGGTAGGTCTTAGGCGGGTAATCAGGCCCATTTCTATGCATTACTGAATAGGCTTGAGGGAGAGGCTTCCGACACCATTATCATAGATACGATTTTTTTGTCCGAAAAAATGAATATGGACTTGTTTGATCCTGGTTCTACTTTTTCCTATGTGTTTGCTTATTTTGCTTTGGAATTGGATCTTGCTTGTGATGTGCTTGATACTTCTATCCATGTGTATACTCCTATTGGGGATTCTGTGGTGGTAGATAGGGTTTGTCATGATTGTATTGTTGACTTTATGAGTTTTGATTGTCAGGACCCAAACATAGCCCGGGATAGAGTCACGGGACAAAGAATCCCGAGAGGCTCCAAGTCGACCCATGGCATGAACTTAGCTACTAAGAGCATACAACAAACGGAAAGTGATATAATAAAACATGCTTAAGTGAAAGTCTTAATGCATATCAGTCTAAAATAGAGTCAACACTGACAAGCTGATATTTTATATATTGTCTGAAAAAAGCCTCTAACATAACTGATGAGCTGATGGGACAACATCCTCAACTAGCTCGACAAAAGTCTATTATTGAAATAACATAACAATCATTGAACTGAATGTACTCGAAGGATGAGGACTCACCAACACTGTATAAACAAGACTAAGGGGAAAGCAGAACTAATGGTGCGGCTGAGTCTGATCCATCAGACCTGTATCATGAAATAATACAACATAGAGTATGCAGTCAGTACTTGAAATGTAGCGAGTATGCAAGGTAAGTAAACACGGACAGTTAAAATACATAAGAGTTCATAAGAGTAGGTGATGTGTTGTGGGTTTACATCACTTTCGACGCTTAAAACTAAGAAAATAGCATGGACTTAGGTAAGTTTATATGGATATGACGCACTTTTACTTTGATTTTAGGAAAATAAGTGTTGGAGAAAAAATGTGAAGAAGAAGCCGAAAAATGCAAAAAATCAACCAAGTAAAAGTCTTAGTATGAGCCGTACCTTGATTGTACGAGCCGTACTAAGAACTGTGGTGAAAGTCAGAAGGATGGAATAAGAGGAAGGCAATATACGACTCTCAATACAAGCCGTACAAGATAGTATCATCCGTAGCTAGAGTCGTGTAATTGTTCAGAGAAATTTGCACAAAGGAAGTCTCTTGGTACAAACTGACTCACAGATCATAGCACCAACATACGACCCATACCATGAGCCATGGTGAACTTCAGAAGATTCTTCAATACTTGGCAGAACATTTGACACAACAAACAGTATGAGTTGTAGGAGGAGGTATGAGTTGTACCACAACACTCATGGAAAACTTCATAAGATGTCAGAGTTCTCAGAGCCAAACCACGAATGCATTGTATGACTCGTAGGACTATGGTATGAGTCATTCCAGTCTACCAACACTTAGACAAATCTTTAGCAGCTAGGGATGTACGAGAAGTAGGTATGACCCGTACAATCCTGCTATGCATTGGAGGTCCAGTCGTGACACAGTCGGTGCCAGATATGAAAAATTCCTTATTAGCTTAGGAAAAGATTTCCAATGTTTGTATAGATAGCTTTTATGTTTTATTTTAGTTAGAGAACATAAGAAACGAAGTAGTAGATATGTGAGAATGTTTTTTGTGAATTCTTATCAAGTTTTGGTGAGCAATTCTTAGGATCAAATTCTTGATTTCCTACATTATTTTTTGATATTCAGATCTGGTTTTCTTCCAATTATTGTTGTAAGTATTTAATTATGCATTTTTCTATGAATGCAAATTGTAATCTTACAACCATGAGAGGCTAGAAGCTCCACAACTAGGAGTTGTGGGAACCATGATGCATTAACGAAATAGGGTTACACAAAAGTGATTCAAAACCAATTCTAAATGCTTGTATTGTATTCTCTATATCTTTAAACATTTTTTAACGGTGTACAATACTAGGACTTGACCAAATTCTTTACTTGCTTTATCACATGTGTAAAGCTGAAGTAGTTATTAACCCATGGGAAACACTTACGCTAGTTGTTTGTAATTTTGATTTAAATCAAAAATATAATCTTGTTTTAATATTGTTTCTTTAAAACCCCCTAATTTGGAGATAACTCACCAACAAGTTCAATTACCGACATTAGTCTAGATCTTACCCTATTCCCTGTGGCTTCGACCCCAACCTCTTAGTTAGGTTCTTAATTGACAATGTCCGGTTCATACTTTTTCAGGAAGTGTTAGTTTGAGCGTTATCAAAAAGTGGCGCCGTTGTTGGGGAATACGACTAAGATTAGATTAATTGTTGTATTTAGCTTTTGGTTGTTATTTCCTCTTTTAAATTTTTGTTTTTTTTGTTTTGTCTCTTCCATAGCACCTCTTGACAAAGCAAAGCATTTAACACAATGGAGGATGAGTCCAAGTTTCTTGATGAATCCTGAGTAATCAAGAGATTTGCGTCATGCCGCGATGTTAAATCAGGCGCTGCAATGTTGGCAACCCATGAATGGATGGTCAAGTCTGAGTAGCCACATGTATGCCACTCTCCTAGTTTTTACATTCTTGATTGCTTTAGGGACAAAAAATATTTTTAAAAGAGGAGGGGGTGTACTTGTATTTTTCAGATTTTGTTTGATTCATCCGAGGGTTTTTCTTGTCGTGTTTCTTTTCTCTCGGGCATTCTATCTAGTAGAACCAGCATGTTTAGAATTTTATTTTTGTGATTTTTATTTAATTAGAAAGTAGATTAGGAGTACTCAGCCAATAAATTGCACTAGTTTTGAAGTTTTGAAAACTTGACCCATTTTAAATTTTTTTGATGATTAGCTGTGCACTTGTGATTGCAAAGCATGATTTATGCGGATCTTTTTATGTCATTTAGTATATTAGCATGAATAGTTTTTTTAAGTAATGTATAAACCAGACAGGTAGGGTGAATGCAAGACATGTACCATGAGTGAGTGAGGTCTGATACCTAGATCAATACTGTGTGGAGGATCTAGAATTTTACCAGTTGGTCTTTACATAGATTTTAGGATGGTTGGTTAGGAAAGGACATAGGCCATTTTTGTTTAGCCCATTTTTAGCTTAAATGACCCTACCAAAAATGATATGATTCCCTGGATCCCGATTTTGAGCCTTAAATAGATCATTTTTCTTTGATTAACCAGTTAACCGAACCCATTTTTATAATGAACCTATTTTGACCCTGGTCCCTCCTTGGACATTGTGAACCTCAACATAAGCAAAATTCCTAAGTTGAGGGTGGCTAGAGTAAAGGTGTATAAATAATGGGAAGATGAAAAATGAAGAGAAAAAAAAGATAAAAAATGAGGTGGGGTGTAACAAAAAAACAAAAAAAAAAGAGAAATTTAAAAATAAAATACAAAAAGAGAATGATGCAAGAAAAACTTGAAGAAACACACCACACTTATACAAGTGCATAAAAAGGGTGAAAAGGGAGGAAAAGGTGGAAAGAAGTAAAAAGGGTGAAAAAGTGAAAAAAAATGGAGCCACATGTATGTAGTTCCAAGGAGGGGTTTAGTGATTTAAAATATCCCATATCTACCAAACCCAACCCGAAAGCCTGCATTACAAGCCAAAGAAAGCCATAAATTGATTCTAGCCTGACCATCTGACAAACTGAAGTAGAGAAAATAAGGGAAAGTTTATGGTATCTGATATGCAGTAGTTGGAACTTCTTTGTGAGAGTGAGAGTCTTACTTGATCAGTCCCATGTTTCATATTTTACTATATCTGTGAGTGGGGGAGTTCATTTGCTGTGAGGGTACATGGTTTGTGTTTAACTCTACCAGTGATCTGTGTAAAAAGCATTGGTGATGAATTGACTATTGTTAATAGCTAGATAACATATCTTGATCCCTACTTATCATATTTTTGTGGTTGCTTGTAGTGCATGTGCTAATTTGGTTCATAGGAAAAGGGTCAAAAGCTTTTTGAGTTTATAGTGCAAGTTTTGATTGATGTTGGCTGTAGTATCCTAGGTTTATTTTCTAGCTAAGCATCGTGTTTAGTTTTTTTTCTTTGCCTAAGGACATACAAAATTCTTAAGTTGAGGATGTTGATGTGCTGTGAGTTTGCAGCACTTTTGACGCTTAAAACAAAGTAAATAGCATAGACTTAGGTATGTTTATATGTATATGAGGAACTTTTACTTTGATTTCAGGAAAAATAAGTGTTGGAGCAAAATGTGCAAAAGAAGCCTAAAAATGTAGAAAATCAGCCAAATACAAGTCTCAGTATGAGCCGTACCTTGATTGTACGAGCCGTACTGAGAACCATGGTGAAAGTCAAAAGGCTGGAATAAGAGGAAGGCAACATACGACTCTCAGTACAAGCCGTAACTAGAGTCGTGGAATTGTTCAGAAAAATTTGCACAAAGGCAGTCTCTTTGTACGAATGGACTCACGGATCGTAGCACCAATATACGATCCGTACAATTACCCGTGGAGAGCTTCAAAAGATTCTTCAACACTTGGCAGAACTTCAGACACAACAAAAAATATGAGTCGTAGGAGGAAGGTACGAGTTGTACCACAACACTTGTGGAAAACTTCAGAAGATGTCAGAGTCCTCAAAGCCAAATCACATATGCATTGTATGACTCGTAGGATTGTGGTACGAGTTGTACCAGCCTGCCAACACTTAGACAAATCTGCAGTAGCCAGGGACGTACCAGAAGCAGGTACGACCCGTACAATCCTGCTATGGGTCACAGGTCGAGTTGTCACACAGTCGGCACCAGGTATGGAAAATTCCCTGTTAGCTTAGGAAAAGGTTTCTAATTTCTATATAAATAGCTTTTATGTTTTATTTTAGTTAGAGAACATAAGAAACGAAGTAGTAGACGTGTGAAAGAATATATTTTGTGAATTTTTATCAGGTTTTGGAGAGTAATTCTTAAGATCAAAATATTGATTTCCTACATTGTTCTTTGATATTCTGATCTAGTTTTCTTCCAATTATTGTTGTAAGTATTTAATTATGTGTTTGTCTATGAATTCAAATTGTAATTGTACAACCATTAGAGACTAAAAGATCCATAACTAGGGTTGTGGGAACCATAGTGGATTAACGAAATAGGGTTACACAAAAGTGATTCAAAACCAATACTAAATGCTTGTATTGTATTCTCATTATCTTTAAATGTTTTTTAACGGTGTACAACATTAGGACTTTCCTGAATTCTTCACTTGCTTGAACCTAGAGAAATAGAGATTAGGAAAAGAGAATTACAACAAAGCCTTGGTCTTTATGATCATTATATTAACTTGAGTTGTGGTCACAGGATAGTTAAATTTGGAACATATTACTAACGAATAGTTTGAAATCACTCATGAGACCTAACCCGGTAATTGAGTATAATCATCCAATAGGGACGAACCAGTCGTTTGAATGAACTCTAGCTATCAGTTCTATAAGTAGGCAAGGATTGATCACATGTGTAAACCCGAAGTAGTTATGAACCTATGAGGAACACTTACCCTAGTTGTTTGCAAATCTTGTTTTAAATCACGAATATAATCTTATTTTAATATTGTTTTCTTTAAAAACCCCTAATTTTGAGATAACTCACTAATAAGTTCAATTACCGGTATTAGTCTATATCTCACCCTATTCCTTGTGGGTTCGACCCCAACCTCTTAGTTGGGTTCTTTATTGACAACGTCCGCTTCATACGTTGTCAGGAAGTGTGAGTTTGAGCATTATCAGTAGGACAATCTAATCATGAGTGAATATCATAATAATAACATGAAGGCTCAAGGTTTTTTAAACCATTCATAATCTAGTCATAGTCATAATTATAATAGAAACCTTATAAAAACATAACTTGAGCCAAGGTAACATAAACATGACAGTGCATATATCATAAGGAACAATGGAAGAACTTTTCTTAACTGATACCATCTTGATAGAGTTTACATGATGCTACAACTGCCTTGCTCAAGTGGGCAGAACCGTTCGGGGCTTGCCAGGGAAGGGACATGCATGAAGTGATATCACAAAGGGGGGTCCATGAATACATATACCTATGGTGGCACGTAGTTCTGAGACCATGAGGTTTATCTAAACATCGGGTCTACTCGGTGCTAGATACTGCTCTAAAAAACATACACATGAGGGCTCATATAGTAATTGTGGAATCATTCATAAAGTTCATGGCCAATAAATCATAATTTAGTCTTAGAAAATCAAAATCATAATAGAATCCTAACTTGACTTTTCATGAAACTTTGCACAATTGGGCATAGATTGACTAAGATTTGAAATGATAAAATTTATAATCAATTTAAGTATAAAATCTGCCCATAGGTCTTAAAACATCATTTAAAACATAAAGGGAATTGACTCATAATCAACCAAAAAGAATCCATGACTTTGGGTTAAAACCCCATAAGATCATCAAATTGACTTAATACTTGAATTCATAAACATGGAGGGAAATTGGGCATGAGAGTGAAGAGGGACTCTCATTCACAACCATACATACCTGGGTAATCTAATCTTACACTCTTCCTTGAAAGCCTAAAGGAATTGGACAGTTCTAGGCTTGATCTTCAAAGAGAGACCTCTACTCTTGCATGCGTGGGAGTGGGAATAGGTTAGAATTGATAAACCTCCCTTAAAACCCTCCTAACTGAGTTTAAAACAAAGTAGTTTAGGACCTTAGAGCTTTGGATTTACAAAAATACCCTTAATGAAAAATCTAAATATTAAATACTGCCAGGGACCACGACTCACACCACGAGCTGTACCATGAAGTAACGACTCATGGTTGCCTCTCGTTGTTTCCACTGAATGTGTTACATCCACATTGGGAGGCATGACTTGCACCTAGTGCCAACTAGAACCTGGGCTGACCTAGTTGGGCATATGCTTCTCTGGTGCCTGCTAGTAATTTAAAATCAAGAAAACAAACAGCTATATCTCAGCTATAAACACAGCCTCGGGCTGACAAGGCCACACAACAAACCTATAAAGAAATAGCTAATCCAGAAGTTACAATAATAAAAGGATCCTATGTGGGACGACAAGACCATCATTTTGTCTAAGTCATAACAAAAGGAAAACAGGCAGTCATCTATAAACTATAACCGACAAGGCTGCTAGCTGATGGCTAAACTAGGCCCCATATGGCCAACAACAACCAAAAATTAAGAACTGTAGTCCGCAAGCCTCTAAGAGTGGAATAGTGGTCGGGACAGGGCCCCGACCTACCCAAAAGCTGTACAACAGAATGAGCAAACCTCTCTAATTGACAACTCTAAAGAAAAGGAGCTGACTGATCTGCAAATCCTGGATGAATGCTAAGGAGGTCTTGAAACACGGCTGTCCGTACCCGCAAGCAAGTATGCAACGCTCCATATGTGGGCGTCAGTACAATATATTCCGAATATGTAAGGTAGTAATAAAAGCTGAATAGAAGCTGATAAAGGAAATGAAAGTAATCTATAAGAAGGATAAGAGCTTAACCTGAATAGTCTAACATTCTAAAGTATAACTAACAAGTAAATGTACAAACAAGAACCTAACCGGGCCCCCATAAGCCTGTAAGGTACAATCAACAAAGAATAACCTACCTGGGCTCCCATAAGCCCTAGCAAGCGCCAAGCAGTCTATATACCCCTATTAGTACCCCTGATGCCCCATAAGTGACTGCAACTGTGTTTTCAGGAAAACGAGGCCCTCGTGAGGATCGCAATGTCATCTTGGCATTGAAGGAGTTCATAGAAAATTCCAGTGTGGCCTCGAAGGATTTACTTTAGTCCCTTCAGACACTTAATAGCTTTGTAAGATATTCCGTAGTTCATAAGCAATACAATAGCTCCGAAAGCAATCTTATTATTGTTTCAATGATAACAGCATCCTAGCTTCATAAGCAATCTATAGCTCCATAAGTATTAGCAGCATCATAGCTCCGTAAGAAGCTTATACCTCTATAAGTAGTTCGTACGATTAATAGTCCTTCAGTTATTCACAGCGAGAGGTCGTATGAAATATGATCAACCCTACCAGGGAAGCTATGATGCAACCTCAACTCTATTTGTAATAACTAACTATAACATTTGAATTCTTAAGTCACTATAGAAGTACAAGTCATATCAATGTTACGAAGAGAATAACTTGCCGACAGGATTATCCTTAAAATACCTTAATCATCGATTTTTGTTCACCCAAATAGTTCCAACCTGAAGCCGGCAATTCCACCAAATTACAGCCCATACACTGAGAGAATAAGGATATTTTCAATAATACAAAATGACTAATAACAATATCTTTCAAAGACATTAGCTACAAATCAAAGTTTGTCCAATTTGGCAGAAAGCTTACAAATCTCAAGAGTTTAGAAGGTAGAAACACTTATCTATCACTTGTAGCCGCTGACTCATTTAGAAGTAATTTCTAAAAATTTTACTCAGTGAGGCTCCGACAATCCAAGCGAGATTTCAAGAAATTACTCCGTAGGGATGTTCCTCGTAGGCTCAAAACTTGTTATCCAAGATGAATTTGCGTTTGAACAGAGTTTAACGGCGTAATTTGATGAAAATCAAATAAAAATGTCACTCAAGGTTTGCCCTTTCTTTTTTGGGAAATATTGAAATGAGTCATTTAAACATTGATGGAGTTTTATATAATTTTTGAGGCGATGGAAGGGGGGCGCGACGCGCTGGCCACAGTGCCAGGATTTGGGTGCGATGCATCGGCTAGTGTCTTGGAATGGCCTGCAAAGTGTGGCGCTCGGTGCACCCTGCCTGAAGCCCCGGCCTCCTGCTCGCTCGACAATGTGCTCGTATGCTCATTCCCCGGGCCCTTCCTCGTGTGCATCGTACTCCAAAACTCTCAACATATGTATGCACAAGTTGATTGAATGATAGAGCTTACCGGATGTAACATCATCCCTCTCTTAGGAACATTTGTCCTCAAGTGTAATCTTAAAATTAAGAGACTCAACTCCTACAACCATAGTCGGAGAAATTTCGGCAGAGTCTTCTTTGTAATATAGACTATCCAGAAACATGAAACATAGAAAAGTCTAACATAGGCATCTCATAGGATGCTACAAACAAATATTTCACTACGCACAAGTGAACAGCTAATCAATACTGATAATATAAACAACAAGACTACAATTAAACAACAATCTCACCTCAATTGCACAATCTAAGTCAAGCCTGAAATAAGTGAGGATATTTAGACCTCATGTCATCCTCAGCTTCCCAAGTCATCTTCTCCACATTTTTGTTCCTCCACATGACTTTAACAGAAGCTATGTATTTAGTACTCAACCTATGGACCTGCCAATCTAGTATCACAACTGGAGTTTCTTCGTAAGACAACTCTTCAATGACTTGAACATCCTCATCCGGGACAACCCGGGACGGGTCTCATATGCACTTCCGTAGCATTGATGCGTGGAAAACTGGATGGACTGATTCTATCCCTGAAGGAAGTCCAAACTCATAAGCTACTCGGCCTATCCTTCGAAGGATCCTATATGGGACAATGAATCTAGGGATAAGCATGCCATTCTTACCAAATCTCATAATTCCCTTCACAGACGAAACCTTAAGGAATACCCAATCATCAACATCAAACCCCAAATCTCTACGCTGTATCAGAATAGGACTCCTGACGACTCTAGGTTGTTAACAAACGCTCTCTGGTAAGTTTCACCTTTTCCTTAGATTGATGTATCATATTAGGTCCGATCAACCTTGCTTATCCTACTTCAAACCATGCTATGGGGGTCCTACATTTCTGCCCATATAAAGCCTCATAAGGCGCCATCTAAATAGTAGATGATAACTGTTATTGTATGCAAACTCAATAAAAGGTATATGCTCATCCCAATTCCCTCCAATGTATAGCACACATGCCTGTAGCATATCCTCAAGCGTTTGAATGGTGCGCTCATCCTGACCGTTTGTTTGGGGGTGAAAAGATGTACTCAATTAACTTGCATCCCCAAACCTTTCTGAAATAACTTCCAGAATCTTGCTATGAATTGTGCCCCTCTGTCGGAAATGATTGATGCTGGAACGCCATACAGTCAGACTATCTCCTTAATATACAACTCAGCATAATCTTCGATCAAAAATATAGTCCTGACTGGCAAGAAATGGGATGATTTCATTAGCTTGCCGACGATAACCCAAATAGGAGTCGAATTTATTCCTTGTGCGAGGTAGCCCTGTAACTAAATCCATAGTAATTTCTTCCCATTTCCACATAGGTACAACTATCTCCTTAATCAGTCTGTCAGGTTTCTGATGTTCAGCTTTTACCTACTTGAAATTAGGGCACTGTGCTACAAACTCAGCTACACCTTTCTTCATTCCAGGCCACCAATATATATCCTTTATATCATGGTACATCTTTGTCATACTTGGGTGAATAGAGTAACGAGAATAATGTACTTCTGCCATAATCTTCTAGTTAAGCCCTACGACATCGGAACACAGATTCGACCTCTGAACCTCAAAACACCGTCTTCTGTTAACTCAAAGGCTGATAGTTCGCCCTGCTGAGCCTTTTCTCTAAGTTGTACTTGGATAGGGTCCTTATACTACCACTCTTTCACCTCTACAACTAGAGATGATACTATTGTATTTTGGATCATGACCCAATTATCTTCTGAATCTACTACTCGGACTGCTAGATTGGCTAACTGGTGTAGTTCTTGAGCCATTTCCCGCTGTTCTGGCCTTAAATATGCTAGGCTGTCCATGGATATGCGGCTAAGGGAATCAACTATAATATTAGCCTTCCCTGGGTGATATAAGATATTCACATCATAGTCTTTCAACAATTCTAGCCAATGACACTGTCGCAAATTCAACTCTTTCTGTGCTAAGATATACTAGAGGCTTTTCTGATCCGTAAAGATATCTACATGAACACCATATAAGTAGTGCCTCTATATTTTCAAAGCATGAATGACTGCCGCCAATTCTAAATCATGTGTGGGGTAATTCTTTGTGTGCTTCCTTAGCTGCCTTGAAGCATAGGCAATCACCTTGCCATCCTGCATCAAAACACACCTTAACCCAATGCCTGAAGCGTCACAGTACACCGTGTAGCCCTCTGATCCTTCTGGTAAGGCTAAACTGGTGCAGATGTCAATCTATTTTTTAGTTCCTGGAAACTCTTTTCACAAGCCTCGGTGTAGTAGAATTTAGCTGCTTTCTAAGTCAATCTTGTCAATGGTGTTGATAAAGTAGAGAATCCTTCCATGAACCTTCTGTAATACCCAACTAACCCTAGGAAGCTACAAACCTCAATCGGAGTCGTGGGTCTAGGCCATGTCTTCACTGGCTCAATTTTCTGCGAGTCAACCCGGATACGTGTATCTGACACCACATGGCCCAAGAAAGCTATAAAGTTTAACCAGAATTCACATTTTGGGAACTTTGAATATAAATGGTGGTCTTTGAGGACCTAGAATACTATTCACAAATGACCTCTATGTTCGGCTTCTGAGCGGGAATATACCAAAATATCATCAATATATACTATGACAAACAGATCTAAATATGGCCTGAAGATGCTGTTCATTAAATCCATGAACATTGCTGGGGACATAACCAAGAACTCAAAATGACCATACATGATCCTGAAGGCTGTCTTTGGAATATCTTTCTGTAGGACTCGCACTTGGTGGTATCCTAACCTGAAGTCAATTTTGGAAAAGTCTTTTGCCCCTTGCAACTAATCTAATAAATCATCTATCCTTGGAAGGGGATATTTATTCTTAATAGTAACTTTATTCAACTACCGATAATCTATACACATTTGTAGAGAGCCATCCTTCTTTCTTACAAATAAAACTGGCGCACTCCACAGCGAAGCACTAGGCCTAATAAAGCCCTTATCGAGCAGATCTTTCAATTGTTCTTTTGATTCCTTCAGTTCAGCAGAATCCATTCCATATGGTGGGGTGGATATAGGTTGTGTATCTAGTGGCAGGTTGATAGAGAAATCAATCTCACGCTCTGGGTGAATACCGGGAAGCTCATCCTGGAATACATTCAGAAATTCACTGATCATAGGAATTGACTGATGAGTCAGGGATTTTGCCTACATATCCGGAACCCTAACAATGTGGTAAATATAGTCCTTTAGTATTAGCTTCCTCTCTCGAAGATAGGATATAAATCTACCTTTTGGTGTGGCTGCATTGCCTTTCCATTCTCTCACTATCTCCCCGGGATAGTGAAATCAAATAGTCTTGGTCCAGCACTCCATATTGGCATAACATGGCGCTAGCCAATCCATGCCTATAATTATATCAATGTCAATCATTTCTAGCTCCGCTAAATTTGCTATAGTCTGGTGACCCAAAACCTCTACTGTACAGCCCCATAAATCCTCTTAGTAATAATAGAGTCACCCATGGGTGTGGATACAAAAAATGGTAACTGAAGCAATACTAGTGTTATACCAAATTTTTGTGCCACTAGAAGAGTAATGTAAGACAGAGTAGAACCTGGATCTATCAAAACATAAATTGGGTGAGAGCAAACATCCAGCATACCTGTCACAACATGTGGTGATGACTCTAACTCTTGTAGCCCCGGTAGGGCGTAAGGACGATCCAGACCACAGCCAAAACTGGATGCCCATGATCTACCTCTGCCGCTATCCTCTAAAGCTGAGGGCCTGTGCCTTGTCGAAGGTGCTGGAGCATGTTATCTTGCTGAGGACCTATTCTGCTGGTCCCGATCACCCTGATCTCTAGTCAGAAAATCCTCATCATATGACCCTCTTGCCCACAAGTATAGCAAGCAGTAGAGCCATATCTACAACTCCCAAAATGTTGTCGACGGCAAATCCTAAAATGCAATGTAACGGGCCTACTATAATTTGAACTGCGAGACAGATGCTCGTGAACTCTCACTAGGACCTGACTGTCCACGACGACATGCTCTACTGCCCTGCTACTATGGAGGAAAAGGTCTAGGTGGCCTACCTGGAAATCGAGGTCTGGGCCCCCCTTGAAACTCATCCTGCAAATCACTGGGTCTAGCCCTCCGGTGTTGCTCCCCACTTACCCTCTCAGCCTCATACTGGCGCTGCTTGATTCCCTCTATATACTGATCAAAAGCCTAAATGCGCGAAATATCCATGTCCTCACATAAAGTGGCTGTAATATAGGCCTCCACACATTCCATAGAAATCCCCATGATAAATTAGTGTACCCTAGCTAGCATAGTATCAACAAAAGCTGGTGCATATCTTGCCAAGGAGTAAAACCTCAGTGCGTACTCCCGAACGCTCATTCTGCCCTGCTCCAGATGTAAAAACTGATCCACTCGGGCCTGTCGGATCTCTTAAGGTAAGTAATGATCTAGGAAGGCCTCCAAAAAAACCGGCCAAGTAGGTGGGGGTACATCTCTACCTCTGGACCTTTCCCAACTCTCATACTACAGAACCACTATATCTCGTAGACGAAACACTGCCAGCTCAACCGACTTTGTGGATGAAGCATGCATTACCCTTAATATTCTCTGCAACTGATCTAAGAAGTCTTGAGGATCCTCTCTGCAGTCTGTCCCCATAAACTGCGGAGGAATCAAGGAAAGAAACTCACGAACCCTCAAACTTCTAGGCCCCTCAGTAGATTCAACAACAATTGGTGCCATTGGGTGACACTGAGTGACCTTCATCCGAGCCATCATGTAAACTGCACTCCTAACCTCTTGATCCTATGGTATAGGGATGAATTGGGGTGGTACTGGTGCATCTACTCCCCTGGGGGGATCCTGATATAGCGGAGAATGCTGGGGAGATCGAGGTGATGTCTCCCTCTTGCCCTCAGGTCGGGCCATCTCCGACTGTGGCACTTGGCTAGTGCCCTATCCTATCGCGGTATCCAGCTCCCGGCCAGCCGTACTCTGTCGTGCGTCAGACATTTTCTCTTTAGATAAGAAGAATAACATAAGCTTAGGGACTTAACCCCGCATACGTTAGCTTTATAGAACAATTTGGGAAAAGAAAGGAGGCTAACCACGTTATCGTGCCACATAGCCTCCTGCCTATAGAATGTAGTGCACAACACACCCATAGACAAGACTCTACTAGACACGTCTTACAGACCCCCTAGGATATGATGTTGCTCTGATACCAAGTTTTTCAGGCCCCACCTTGGGAGGCATGACTGGCACCTAGTGCCACACATGAACCTGGGCTGACCTATCTGGGCATATTCACCTCTGGTGCCTTACAACAATTTAAAATCAAGGAAACAAATAGCTATATCTCGGTCGTAAACATAGCCTTGAGCCGACAAGGCCAACCTGTAAAGAAATAGCTAACCCAACAGTCACAATAATAAAAGGATCCTATGCGGGATGAAAAGACCACCATGCTGTCTAACTCATAACAAAAGGAAAACAGGCAGTCATATATAAACTATAGCCTACGAGACTGCTAGCTGATAGCTAAACTAGGCCCCACATGGACAACACACAAAACATAACATACATAGGCCCCACATGGCCAACAACAACCAACATTCGCAAGCCTCTAGGAGTGGAATAGCGGTCGAGACAAGGCCCCGACCTACCGAAAAGTTGTAGAACAAATGAGAAAACCTCTCTAACTAACAACTCCGAAAAAAAGAAGCTGACTGATATGCTAACCCTGGATGACTACTAAAGAGGTCTTGAAACACATCTGTCCGTACCTGTAGGCAAGTATGCAACGCCCTATATGTGGACATCAGTATAATATATACCAAATATGTAAGGTAGTAATAAAATCTAAATAGAAACTGATAAAGGAAATGAAAGTAATCAATAAGAAGGGTAAGAGCTTAACTTGAATAGTTTCACAATTTAAAGTATAACTGACAAGTAAATGTACAAACAAGAACCTAACTAGTCCTCCATAAGCTTGAAAGGTACAATCAACATATAATAACCTACTTGGGCTCCCATAAGCCCTGGCAAGCGCCAAGTAGTATATTGTCACGCCCCGCCTTGGGGGTATGACTGGCACCTGGTGCCCTAGTAGGACCTGGACTGCTAGCTGGTGAGCCTAAGCACATATGGTGCCTGGCTAGCTCTATCTCAGATTTCTGGAAACAACGGGCTATATAACGGCTGTAAATACAGCCTTCGACCGACTGGGCCTATAGCCACCTGTAAATATAATTTCAGCTAACCAGAGACATACTTATAAAGGGGAACCTATACGGGCCGACAAGGCCACCATCCTATCTAGTCATCTGTGACTCAACATAAAGAATACTGTATATCTACGTGACCGGCAAGGTCACCACTACTATCAGATTATGGCCCCACACGGCCAACACAATC